>JARYGA010000356.1:0-26641 GCA_030545235.1 Helianthus tuberosus | reverse complement strand
TTTGATTTTTGAGTTTATTTTCTCTACCCAGGTTCTGGATTTCTATCACATGACCTTTATCTTCATGGATTCTTCAGTGCCTCTATCAAGCTTCCTGCTTATTACACTGCTGGTGTTGTTGTTGCTTTTTATGTGAGTACTTGAAAAAATGTCAGATTGTTTATTTATTTGCCTGAAATTTGTTTATTTTCATAGCAAAACATATACTATAATTGATACTAAAATGATGCGTAATCAGCTGAACGTATATAATATTTGTAAATGTATTGTAAAAGAAAAGTATTACGGAACTAAACTACCCTCTTAAACAACATCAATATCACTAGGAAATTGGATTTTAATAATTCGAACTTTTATTTATTGATCGATAATAATTTACGCTAACAGTTTAGCAAATGATGCTCCTAATTAACTTTTGTTGCTAAGAACAATGTTACTCACTCACATATTCACCACAGATTTACACTTGATATCCACTCTCTCATTCAAAGTGATGTTTTTTTAATCAAAACGGGGAAACATAATTTCTTAGTAAGGGAAACCAAATGTAAATCGATTAAAAATCTGTGATGGTTATGCCAGTATTAGGAATGATTTTTGTAACAAAACCAAGAATGTCATTTGTCAAATAGATAATTATCAATGATTAAAACTTAGTTTGCATTATTAAAATTTAAGTAACAAATTATTTTTTAATATGATGTGACATTTCACAAAAGAAAGAAAGGACATCAAGAGAGAGTAAATGATTGAGCATGTAAAACGAATAGTTCTAACACTTTTGAGTTAACCAAGAGGCATTCACATTTTTTTTTTTGAACGGCGATATTTCTACAACAGGCGATAGAGATCGCACCTACCCTATAACTCGGGTAGGCCCCTCCGCCCCACTCCGGCATCCAAGGCTATGTTGTCTTAACCGGGCCCACGCTTGGTGCGTCAGAGTTTGGCTAAGGCGTTCCCCACTCCGGCATCCAAGGCTATGTTGTCTGAACGGCGATATTTCACATTTAACCACTCATTTTTTCATTCTATATTACATTAGATATCATTGTTTTTTTTTTTTTCTCTTTTTAATTAAATAAATAATACTTTTAATACGTTTATCATTATATTTTCTCTCTTTTCCGGTCATAGTCACTTTCAAAATATGAACAGTGTCTTTTCAAATTTATTGATTAATAATAACATTTTCTATCTTCTCTACTCACAATCACTTACAGTCACGTTCAACTACTTTACATAAAATAAAAACCTGTCTCACGTAATTTAGAGAAAGGGAAGTTAATGCTCAAAAGAATAATGATTAAAAAATAATAAATAGATAGAAAAATACTTAAATCTTAGATATAAATATAAAAGGATATAATGAACAAGCTATATCAAATTTTGATTAAATTACGTTCCAAAATATATCAATAAGTATATTTTCTTGCCATTATCTAACAAGGCTAAACATAATTCTTTCAAAATGAAATTAGAATATTTTCCTTCCTAAACCACATGGACGAAAACTGGTAGTTAACTCAAATAAAATTGTAGAATGACCTTTTACACCTCATTAAACAGACAAAATTAATTGACGTTAACCTCTTGGACTAAAGTAGTACGTTTCAAAAATACCAGAGATGAAAATTTTACAAATTTGAAATTCGGTTTGAACTTGCATAATTGAACATAGCACACTAACGTTCCAAATGTTTGTAAACCACAATCAATTTATATTTCAAAATTTACCTTTATGGTAATAAAAATAGTCATTTTTAAAGATGATTTCATTAAATTATAAAAACATCCGTATTTTTATATCATTAATTCTTGTAGAAATGATATTCTTACACCTTTTGGATGAGATATTATTGAACAGATGTCAAATGGAGACATTTATGAGAAAAATCATGATGAAATCGACTTTGAGTTCTTGGGTAATATCAAAGGAAAAGAATGGAAAATACAAACCAATGTTTATGGCAATGGAAGCACAAATGTTGGAAGAGAAGAGAGATATAGCCTTTGGTTTGATCCTTCTAATGATTTTCATCAATATAGCATTCTTTGGACTCAAGATCACATAATGTGAGTAATCTCTTTTATTACTATCACTCGTAAATTTATCTTTTCTCAAAGGTATATAAGTCATTTTACTAACGTTAAAAGGTTGAATGCTAGACCGTAATTCGTTATAGGGTTTTTTTGGCATTTTACTAGTGTTTTGAACGTTAAACCATGTTTTCTAAGCACGATTCACTCTACATGGAGACAAAACGTTGAAAAATTTCCAAACATTGAATCATTGTTTTCACAAATGTCTCTTACTTTGGCATGTGCAAGGAAATATGGTAAAATATCAAGATGGTCCATGCCACCATGTCGTTTTAAAATCTTTTTACCCTTTTAAAGCAATGGATATAATTGTTTTTCTTGGACATGTAATGGTACAAGTAGAAATGTTATTATGATGATTTGTACATAGTGCTTTGAATGTTGTACAGTTGGTTTTTTTTGTCTTGCCACTTTTCTGCCATTGTAATCAGGATCCCTCTATCTGGTACAATGTTTTATTGGGGGTGATGAGGGTATATTGGTCATTAGAACTATTTGTACCTTGTGTGTTGCAAGTTGTAATTTTATCTAGAGTGTACCATTGTAGGACAGTAGGGGGCCTAGTGAGTAGCGTTACAAGATGAGAGTAAGCTGGTCTTGTTTTTGGTATATGTTATTTATGTTCTTTTCCTTCATGTTTTTAGATTTTTTGTTGATAATGTCGCCATTAGAGAAATTAAAAGAACCGAATCAATGGGTGGGGACTTCCCATCCAAGCCCATGACATTATACGCGACAATATGGGATGCCTCGGAATGGGCCACAAACGGAGGCAAGTACAAGGTAAATTACAAATACGCCCCTTACGTTGCTGAATTTTCTAACTTTGTCCTCCATGGATGCACGGTGGACCCCATCGAACTCATGTCATTGCAATGTGCCCCTGAAACAAATGTTGACTCAATAATACCTATGGAGAGGATCAAAATGGAGAGCTTTAGAAAGAATCACATGAAATACTCATATTGCCATGACAAAATAAGGTACCCAACGCCCCCTTCTGAATGTGTTGTGGATCCTAAAGAAGCCAAGAGGTTGAAAAACTTCAATCCCATTACATTTGGTGATAGCGGTCACCTTCACAATGGGAAGAGACACCATCAGAGTTGATCAGAATCCTCATGTAAAGTAATTACTATTATTGTTATTATCTATTTACCTATGTTGGTTGATCAATGGGGTTGCTTTTTATGTGAATAGCATGGGCAATGAGTGGGATGGCGGTGTAATGTTGTTACATATTTGAATATTTTGTATTGATTTTGTATTCTATTTGGACTACCTATAATCTAAAGTTATGGCTTGTTTATAATATTTTGGACAATTTGATTTAAGTTACCTTTTTGTTACATGTTTGTCTAAGATTAAAGGATAATGTTAGAAGAATTCTAATGTTAACAATGTTTTGTCAAGAAAACTGATACGTCATACTTTAGGTGCCTAATTATAAAAAATATCAACTACTATAATGTGTGTTAACACCTGATTTTTCCATATAAGACTATGGGGTATGGGGCTTGGGTTGGGGGAAAAAGTCGTGGCCCTTGGGGCTTGGGTTTCAAGCCGGGCGTGGGGCGGTATTGACATCCTAGCTGGCGGCCTCCTATTCGCAGACCCGCCATGTCATAGCAGCCAAGTTTGAAAGTTTGAATTTAAATTCAAACCGTTTGGCCAAGCCAAGCGGTCACCCCGGCTCCCAACATCCCCTATATATGTAACCCCAAACCCCACCGGCTACCCCGTTCCGAGCGGCGAGTTAAGCCACGAGGACCGGGTGGCGGTGGCGAACATAGAGTTTCGAGGCAAGGAGCGAAAGGCGTTCGACAAGATCGCCCTTTTTGAAATTTATCTAACTCTCTAGGTTTGTTATTTTGTAATTTTTAGAAATTATGTAATTTTTAGGACTATGTAATTTTTAAAATTTTAATGAAGTTGTAGGTTTTTTTTTATAAATGTTGTTTGAATTTTATAAATTTTTTTGTAATTTTTTTTAAATAATCTGCCACGCGGTGCACCCAACCGAAGCCCAACCCACGCCCCGCCATACCCCGCGGACACGTCACTAGGCGGTGGGGGGCTCCCATTCCACGTGTCAACTCATGCCCCAACCCAAGCCAAACCCAAGCCCCACCATACCCCACGGTCTAATAATGTTTAACACATGTTTTGTCAGGAAAACTGATACGACATACTTTAGGTGCCTAACTAGAAAAATATTAACTACTGTTATGTGTGTTAACACCTGAATTTTCCATATAATGGTGTGATTATGATTTTTGAGACATGGTTGTTTGTTAAGGGCAGAATTGTCATTTTGTGGCTTGTGAAGAACATTTTGTAAAGGTGGGAGTGGGGTTAGGATGTTGACAAAAATTCTCTTGACCATACATCAAGGGGCATATATTGCAACTTTATCTTGTAGTGAACCATTATTTTATATTCTTTTGTTATTTTCCTTTTGTCTTCCTCTCATCATTTTCGTTCTTCTGTCATTTTGTTTTTTTTAGTTTCTAATAAAATACTAAATAACTTACTCATTTTACAGGTTCGTTTG
This sequence comes from Helianthus tuberosus, assembly GCA_030545235.1. Classification (NCBI taxonomy): domain Eukaryota; kingdom Viridiplantae; phylum Streptophyta; class Magnoliopsida; order Asterales; family Asteraceae; genus Helianthus; species Helianthus tuberosus. Next base: position 21,984 of record JARYGA010000356.1, on the reverse strand, counting down.
TATTTTAAATAAATAGAAATGGTTTCATTTAATTTCACTTGTAACATATGCTTAGAATCTTTTGTATCGGTTTGATGAAGTTAACTATTTTCTTCGCTTTGCTAATTCTTGATACTTGTTGAGGCTATATGACGTGCAATATCAATGTTAACCGTAACCACAAACTCTTGCTTTGGTTGCAATGGTTTTGGTATGTCTTTACGCATTGCTAAAACTATATTGTAATAAGTAACAATTTAAAAAAAAAGAACTTGATTAACACAAAAGAATGATAATTATACTAAGATGGTGTTGTTTAAAAGTTATGAGACGAAAATCTTAGTTTATAAATAATACGGGATTAAGTAAATATGAGATAGTGTGTGTAAATTGTAAAGTTTTAAACAAATAATAATCAGATTGTGAGTTTAATTAATAAAAAATATATCCTAAATAAAAGTAAATAACTTAGAAAATATAAAAGGAAGTCACAAACATAAGTTGTGAAAATTTGAAAAGACTTGCATGAATGAAAACGATTTAAAACATTTAATTTTTTGAGAAATATAAAAACTGATACATATTTGAACTGAGTCCAACTGGTCAACTCGGAAGGAATAACCCGAGTCAGAACCCGAGCGTTTAACAATCTGCGTGCCCTCGTCTTCTTTTTTTGGGTAAAGGGTTACCCCGGTGATTCTATATATTCACAACCAAACAAAACAAGTAGTGTAGAGAGTCTACACTAATTCGTTAGTCACAACTCACAACTTTAACCAATAAATCTCGAGGTGAACCATGAGAAACACCTTAAACAAAAACGCTATAAAAACAAGCTTCCAACCATTTCGCAAACTGACTGTTATCTTTCTATTGTCTCCCCTCATGGACACATTGTTCTAATAACAAATGTAATTAATCCGACCCATATATCAGAAAACACAACAACTGACATGGGCGGAACTATAGTATTAGTAGCCGTAGCACGGGCTACGGCTCAAGCCCGTATTCGTAGTGTTATTTTTTATTTTATTTTTTGGTTTTATACAAAGGATACCCTCAAAAATACGACGATACCTGAAGGGGTATGGTCACAAAATAGCCGCGCAGACCTTATTCACGTCGCGCGTAGGACCATACTCCTTATTCATCAACTTGTTGACCGCCAACCTCGCGCGCGGTACACCATCATATATCGATCTAGCGCGAGGTCAGAACAAGGGAACCCCACATTTGACACTTAGCATTCTGAACAAGAGCCTTTAACCGCCCATGTGCCGCGCGGGCTACTTACTTGTACTTCAAGAGCCGCCCAAGGCTACGGCGCAGGGCTACTTCAGAAGGCACACAAGGTACAAGTGGCAGAAGGAAAGGGCCAATCAGCGTCCTCCAGGCTCTGCTCAATCGTGCTCTACGATCGTCTGACATGCAGGAGACAGAAAGTACTTAAGGACGCCTACATGGCACCAATCACAGGGCAGAGGCAACTGCCCCGCGATCTCCACTTACCTGCTAATGGCAGAGGGGCGGCCAGGCCGACAACAGTGACACGTGGCTCCAATCACATTGCGCCAAATCCAGAGAACTCCTAGAAGCCGCTAACGGTCGACACCAGAGAGACAAGGAGCATATTCCCTATGTTGTCGCCTTCCGGCCCATATCCTCTTACACCTCTCCGGCTATAAATAGAGACCTCACTTCACCGGTTAAACATTCTATCCCCTCTACTCTCACTCTTAACACTGAATTATCTCCTCAAAAGCAGTCGCTTATTCTCACGCCGGAGCCCGGTTAAGAGGGAAACCCCCACATTCCCCTCTTAACGAGTAACGATGTTCTGTTTTGCAGGATTAGAAGATCATTAAGAAGCTCAGAAAGCCATATGAAGATTAACCACTATGATAGAAGCATAAACCAAACTAATCCACCCTGAAATTAGTTCTGTGTTTCTTCATTGGCGCCCACCGGTTTTCTACAAATCACTTTCATCTCCTTTTTTCTGAGTTTTCGTTGTTTTCTCCTTCGATCATGGCTGGTCAAGGAATCATTCCTGAGTTTGGTTTTGGAGCAAACTCTAATGCAGTGTTGGGGGAGGACAATCAAAACGACCAAGTCCAACATGTAGAAGAAATCGGTGAAATCGAAGTAACCAACACTGGGGGACCCCGCGCGAGCATCACTCGCATCACCCAGACGGTAACCCCGGGAAACAATGGTGCTGGACCCTCAAATCCACCTCCACCTCAGCACATTTCGGCGTTATTAGGGCTACCAGATGGCGAAACTCCAGCCTCTTTGTACGCCAAACAAATTGCTACCATCAATGCTGCGTACCAGTCTTTGAGCGCACTGCAAACGGTTTTGCAAGCAGAACCATCTTTAATCACACCTTTGGGTCCGAGCCAGGGGGCGCGCCAGATACCTCCACAGCAAAACCTCCAAGGAAGAGCTAACAGACCTCCCCTTACGAGAAGGCCAAGCGTGCATGACACGCGCGATACGCGGGGAGAGACAGAAAGCTATTATGACTATCCGTCACATGTCCAAAGAGGTCCAGTTCATAGCCGGCTCACGCCGCGCAACATGAACAATGAATGGGATGATACTGACCCGAATCATCCAACTTGGCAGGATGATGAGAGTTCATCAGTCTTCAATCACTTGCAGAAGAACCATGAATACTACAAACCAAGACAACACGTGGGGTACACTGAAGAGGCAGAGCAAGACTTTCGCCTCGCCTATCGACCAGCTGAAGCGGCAGAACATTCGAAATTCATCCCAAAGATCGCTCTTGCGCTGCTATCAAGAGAAAAATTGCCTCCCACAGTTGGAAAGTTCAATGGACTGACTGATCCTGATGATCACGTCAGAGTATTCACAAGTGTTGGTTGCATGGGAGGATGGAATATGCCAATGTGGTGTCATTTGTTTATCCAGACGATTACCGGGGCTGCTCGCGCTTGGTTCGACAGCCTAACGCCTGGGAAAATCAAGTCATGGGTTGATTTCAAGACACAGTTTGTGAATCACTTCAGTCAGCAGAGACATTACCAGCGAGACACAGCTGAGATAACAGATATCTGGCGCAGAGAGAACGAGGGTTTAGAAGATTTCATCACTCGCTTCAACAAGGAGTGTTTGGAAATTGGTGGCGTAAGTGAACAACTCATGCGCGCCCACTTCAAGAAGGCCATTCGCTGTGATAGTCTCATCAGAACTATCACTGGGAAAGATGGAATGCCCAAAGAATGGGATAAGCTCATGGAAGCCGCGAAAATAGTCGTGCAAACTGAAGAGTCACTGGCCGGTAACAAGAACTCTTATACTGAAGATCGATTTTCCAAGGGAAACTCACGCGATAACAACAAGCGCAACAAGCACAAAAGTAACGATTGGAAATCTGAAAGATCAAGGGCACATGAAGAGAGGCCGCGCTATAGAGAAGATGCGCGTGAAACAATTGATAGAATCGGGTATCGAAAAGCAGTCAGGGATGATAACCGAGAAAAGCATTGGACTCCGCTTACGAAGACACCAAAAGAGGTGTTAATGACGGAGAATCACGACTTCAAGGCTCCAAGGCCTATGACGAACAAGAAGGGCCAAGAGCCGAACCTGTACTGCGATTTTCACAAGGATACAGGCCATCTTACAGATGACTGTATCAGCTTACGTCAAGAGATCGAGAAAGCGCTGAAAAGCGGAAAACTAGGCCATCTGGTAAAGAACGTGCGCAAAGAGACACGTCATATCCAGCGCAACGATGATGGAAGAGAGAAAAAAGTTAGACGTTTGGAAACGCACATGGTCAACGGGCCAAGTTATAGCGCGAGAGATAAAGGCAAGCGACCCTACGAGCCGACATGGCAAGAGCAACAGGTCATTTTCCCGGCGGTGCGCGGGGGTCCTCGCGCCACACGACCCATCGTCATCACCGGTATTATCGGCCATTATGAAACAGAGTATGTCTTCATTGACCCGGGAAGTACAGCCGATATCATCTATGAGCAATGCTTTAATCAGTTTGATGATGAAGACAAAACGAGACTCGAGCCGGTTGATTACCCTCTGTCAGGATTTTGCAACGAGATGGTCTTCCCACTTGGCCAAATCAGCTTCCCCGTCACGCTATCGGACGGGGAGCATTCAAGAACAACGAATGTAAACTTCATGGTGATGCCTGTCAAATCGAGGCATGATGTGTTGATTGGGAGAGAAACGCAAGGCGAACTGAACATGATAACTTCCACGCCCCACTCAGCGATAGGGTTTCCAACTGAGACGGGGGTGGCAATTATCTATGCCAAGAAAGAAGTAATGTCGACAGAAGAGATGCGCCCAACAAAAGCGGCGAAGGTTTCAACAACCGAGCCAGAGAAATGGGTGTTAAACCGCAAATACCCGGAGCAAACGGTGACGATAGGCCACGCAATCTCACCAAACATCAGAACGCATCTCAAGCAACTCCTGTTCAGGAATATGGATATATTCGCCTGGACTCCGGCCGACATGACAGGTGTCCCGCGCGACATTACCGAGCATTGTCTGAATACTTATCCCTCTGTCGAACCAAAAGTGCAAAGAAGACGCAGCCTAGGGGCGGATAAGACTAAAGCGATGAACGAGCAGGTATGTGAGCTGCTAAAGGCAGGAATCTTGCGAGAAGTGCGTTATCAAAGTTGGGTCGCGAACCCAGTGATGGTTGAGAAGTCTAGTGGAGGATGGAGAATGTGCGTTGATTATACCGATCTCAACAAGGCATGCCCAAAAGATTGCTACTCTTTGCCCGAGATCGACAAAAAGATAGACTCTCTCGCACCATACAGATGGAAATGCTTCTTAGATTGTTACAAGGGGTACCATCAGGTTCAAATGAAGCTCGAGGACGAAGACAAGACAGCTTTTCGGACAGATCTCGGGATCTTCTGTTATACAAAGATGCCATTCGACCTCAAAAACCCTGGCGCCACATACCAGCGCCTGATGGATAAGACCTTCGCGGGAGATATTGGGAAGCATATCGAGGTTTATATCGATGATCTGGTGGTCAAAAGTCCTGAAGAGGACCAAATGTTGAAAGACATCGAAAAAACATTCAACTCATTGAGAATCGTGAATATGAAATTGAATCCAGCCAAATGCTCCTTTGGCATGGATGAAGGAAAATTCTTAGGCTTCATGGTCACTAATGGCGGATTTAAAGTCAATCCGGAAAAGGTCCAGGCAATAGAACGAATGCCATCACCACGAACAATCAAGGAGATGCAAAGGTTGGCCGGCCGCCTAGCCGCGCTTAACTGTTTTCTGTCAAACCACGCCGCGAAGTCATATCCTTTTATCAGCACTCTGCGCAATTGTGTGAAGAAGCAAGAATTCAAGTGGACGCCTGCAGCAGAGGTTGCTTTTCAGCAAATGAAGGAGTGTTTGATCGAGCTCCCTACCCTGACTGCACCGTTCGAAAAGGAGCCGCTCATCTTGTACTTGTCATCACCGGACAAGGCAGTTGGATCGGTATTACTGGTGGAGAGAAATGGAGTCCAAACTCCAATTTATTACGTCAGCAGGGTGCTCACCGACCCAGAAACGAGATATTCAACAATGGAAAAGTTGGTACTTGCATTACTACATGCTTCTAGAAGGCTGCGCAGATACTTTACAGGGCACGTGATCACGGTGCTCACCAACTTTCACATCGGCACGATATTGCAAAAACCAGAGACGTCTGGGCGGTTAGGAAAGTGGGCGATCGAGCTGGGGGGCCACAACATCTTGTACATGTCGCGCCCAGCCATCAAGGGTCAAGTTCTGGAGGATTTCGTCACAGAAGTCCCAGCGGATAAAATCAAGGATTGTGAGATTGTCGAGACTCCCATAAAAGACTCGTCAGACGAGTTATGGATGTTGTACACTGATGGGGCCTCAAACGAGGATGGCGCGGGAGCCGGATTGCGCCTCGTTAGCCCGAAAAACCATGAATTTACATACGCCATCAAGTTGGATTTCAAGAACACCAACAATGATGCGGAATATGAGGCATTCTTGGCAGGCTTGCACCTCGCCATAAAAATGGGAGCTCGAAATCTACAAGCGCATGTCGATTCACTTTTGATCGCCAGCCAAATCAACGGAATTTATGATGCAAAAGGCGAAGTTATGGCCTTGTATTTGGACCAGGCGAAAGAACTACTCCAACAATTTGAATCATACAAGGTAGTTCACATCAATCGCTCAGAAAACAAACCAGCAGACGCCCTGAGTAAACTTACTTCAACCTCTTTCCAACATCTTGCCAAAGATGTAAGAATCGAAGTACTCAAAAACCCGTCAGTTCTGCTGCGACAAGTGAACGTGATCGAAATTGGGCAGCCATCTGGATGACCCCTATAATTCAGTATTTGCAAGAAGAATACTCCCTGAAAGCAAAGCAGAGGGAAGGAAGATTCAGAACAAGGCCTCGCATTATGAGATGAATGGAGGTATCTTATACCGGAAATCCTTCTTGGGGGCACTTTTGCGCTGCGTGGACCCCCAAGACGTAAATTACTTGATCAGGGAAATTCACGAAGGGATCTGTGGTGTAACAACTCTTATCAAAAGTCATAATTATTAAATTAATTTGACCAATAGGAAACCCTAATTGAGACACCCAAGTGATTCTGCGCAAACCCTAAAATTTCCAGAACAATCAGAATCAGGATCAGGGCCCCTAAAACTCAGGGGGGGGGGTATTTCCTAGTTAATATTTATCCACATAAATAGTTGTCCAATTCGAATTTTACGGAATTGTTGACTCAGCAAAGCTAGTCCCAACCGTGGCTACCCTATAGCCTATTTTCACACCATACGCATCGTAGGGGTTTAAAGCCTACGATGCGCAGGCTTGTTAAAGTTCCATACGCATCGTAAGGGTTCTAGGCCTACGATGCGTAGGGCTGACCAAAATTCGGGTATAAATAGAGGGCCTTGGGACTCAACTTCTGGTGTTCAAAGGACGTAATTTCTCGCTACAGGCACCGAGTTACGTTCTGATTATCACAATTAACAACCACGGTTCACTAATCGACGCCGCAATTAGGGTATTAACTCGATCGCTATTACGATTCATTGTCCGATCGATCAATATATCCAATGGATGTTTAAGTGCCGCCCACATTAGGGTTATACTTTGTCATTCGTCGTTAAATCGATGGATGTTTAAGTATCATACTTTGTCATTCGTCGTTAATTCGATGGATGTTTAAGTATCGCACTTTGTCATTCGTTGTGAGAATTTGATCTCGTGAGTTATCGTAAATGCTGTATTGATTACTAACCCGAATTGTGTGCCTGTTATTAAATTTAGGTTAAAAAGGCTAATCAGTAGGCTTAAACTCTGCCCGTATAAATCTGCAATGTGAGTCATTCTCTTTTTATCAACTATTTTACAATACCTCAAATTATTTTCAAAAGTTATAGTTACAGGGACTAAGTCGTGGATATCTTGAATTACTGGCTAATGGGGTATTGTGCACATTACTAATTTTTCTCCCAGTTAGGTTCATTGACCTACTCGGGATAATCACTGTTAGGTTCATTGACCTACAGGGATAATCATCACTATTTAGGTTCATTGATCTAATAGTGGTATGACCATCGTCACCATTGTGACTGAGCGCCAGATAAAAATAAGATAGAAGCCATTGTAATCGCTCTTATGCTGTAATTAATAACTATGCATCATTATGCAAAATAGAATGATTCACTCAGTATTTCCCGCTGACAAAACCTTTTTCAAACATGTTTCAGGTAATATGTTATGATCCAGGAAAAGTGCCATAAAGCACTACAAGCTCAAGGAAGTGGCTCAGTATAAAATAAAGAAACATGTTTTGTAAAATAAAAGATTTCTCCGTGAAATCTCAGTATTGTAAATTACCGGGTTTTATCCCGCGTTGTGAAATAAAATAATCGGGAAATATTTACATTTTAAAAGATCCTGATGAAAACTTCCGCTGTCAAACTCAATTAATTAAATACCACGGGATTTCTGTCCCGCGGCTCCTGAAACGGGTCAAACCGGGTCGGGGGCCGTGACAGAAAAAGGTGGTATCAGAGCCACTGATTGAGCCACTGATTTAAGCCAATTAAGTATTTAGAAAATACTTAATTTTTATTAATTGCTATTTTGTGATTATATGTTTTATTATCTAGTTAACTGTATACAGTATGGGCAGATCTTTATATGCTAACTAATGTAGTAATTAATACAAATTTTTAAATAATTTGACCCAAGTTTAGCACTTTTATTATCTACAGTCTAGAAACCTTATAAATAAATTTACAAATAAAACCTAGTATGTTTTAATTTTCAGTTGTTTTGGTAGTTACCCAGTATGAAATACTATTTAAAAAGTTGTTCTATAAAATTTTGTTATGACTTAGTAATTGTGTGTATTTTGCTAAACAGCATGAGTGACTTGTCTGACGCCCTTCAGAATTTAAATCTCTATCCGGTAAGAATAGAGGTTTCCAGAGATTTCAATAGGTATATTCCAGACATAGAAGAACCTATAGAATTCAACGCTTTACCTCTTGAGAAACCTAAGCCTAAGAAAATGGAAATTGGGGAAAGCTCTAGGCAAATTGAGGGATTACCATCTCAGGAAGAGCTAGATTTTATAATGGCAAGCGATAATACTATTAAACCTATTAATGAAAATGATTTTATTCACTCTCTTAAAACACAACTACCAATAAACTTAGAACCAGCTATTCCAAAATTTTCAATCCACTCGCAAATAGACGAATGGGTGATTCTTGAAATACAGTTACAAAATTATCCTTATAAGCTTTTTCCTCAGTTCAATCCAGAACCTTTACCAAATCCACCAATAAGTAACGAGAATATGGCTAAACTCCATCATTTTGACAAAATGGATGCTGGGAATAGGATCCAAGAGATTTTGGGACAGATCTCCTGGAAATACGATGAGAAGAAACGCCGTTACTAGAACATCACCTGACAAAGGATAGGGGATTATGAAACTATAGTTGTGTAATAGTAATAGTAAAATCAGTTTGTGTAAAATAAATAATAAAACGGTTGTATATAGAAGCATGATATAATCTATACAACAAACGAAATATTAGAAAATTTACAATTTTGGTTGTATATTTGTTTACGTGATTATGTGCAAATAATTGTAACATTGGATTATTTCTTTTATACTAATTATTTATCTATAAATTAGTTATCAGATGGAAAACGCTAATAATGAACCAGTTAATGAGGTTAATCAATCTGAGCAACAACCGGGGGATCAATTTATGACTAGGCAGGATATAGAAAATATCGTTGCTCAAGGGATAGCCAACGCTATTCCAACAATAGTTGCTCAAGGGATAGCCAACGCTATTCCATCAATCGTTGCTGCTATTAAAAATCCAATCGAACCGCAACAAATCGTTCCTAGCAAACGTATTTCTGAAGATAACTTTAGTAATAGCGTAAATGGAGGCAATAATCATGTTAATCATGATAATGAACCACGGCAAGCTCCGCTCCCTAAGAAAAGGAAAGCTGCAACGCCTGGTTGCACTTACAAAGAATTTCTTGCTTGTAAACCCACTGAGTTTGCAGGCAATGAAGGAGCGACTGCGGCACTGCGTTGGTTAGAGAAAACCAAAGTAGTAATTGCAATAAGTAAATGTGCTCAGGATGATCAGGTCATGTACGCGTCAAACCTTTTCAAAGAAGGGGCGCTAGAATGGTGGAATACGGTGTTACAAGCAAAAGGAAGAAGGATGGCGTATGCTATGAACTGGGAAGAATTTAAGAGCTTTGTAGAAAGAAAATTCTGTCCCGAGTATGAAAAGGAACAAATGACAAATAAGTTTCTAACCCACCGGATGGTGGATGTAGATTGTCGAGGGTATACTTCAACATTCTTCGAGTATGCTCGAGTGGTACCAACCCTGGCTTCGCCAGAGCCGGTACTTATATCCCGTTATATTTGGGGATTGATTTCCGAAATCCTCAAAGCTGCGAAACCTCGCACGATTGATGATGCAGTGGATTTAGCCAATACTCTAACTGATGAACTAGTATGAACAAGAGAAGAAAATAGAAGAAAGGAAGTAGCCCAAAAGATTACCCAAGAATTCAGTCCGGGTAACCATAACAATTTCAAGAAAAGAGGAAATGGACAATCTACCACTAGTCCATTTTGCAATTTTTGCAAAATTCCGGGGCATCAAGAAGAAGACTGCAGGAGGAAGAAATTTTCAGTCTGCTACAACTGTGGAGAAGCTGGACATCTTAGGCCAGATTGTCCAAAACTGAACAAACCATCTGACAATAAAGCGAAACTTGCAGAAGGAGCAAAAAGGAATGTAAGAGCCTTCCAGCTGACTACTCAAGAAGCCGAGATGATTCCAGATGTGATAGCTGGTACGTTCTTAGTTTACAACGTTTACACAAAAGTATTATTTGACTCTGGTTCAAACCAAAGTTTTATAAATACTTCATTCTGCCAAACTCTTAATTTACCTTTAACCAGCATTAGGCAAATTTCTACAGTAGAAATGGTAGATGGGAATTCAGTTAAAATAAATAAGGTTCTGCAAAACATAGAAATAGAACTTTTAAGTCATAAATTTTCTGCAACCCTATTATCTATTAAATTAGTTGAATTCGATGTTATGTTAGGAATAGATTGGTTAAGTAAACAACTATGCTCGAATTATCTGTGATAAGAATTCCATAGAAATTTGTGCACCCACTGGAGAAGTAATAATGATTACAGGAGATAAGCCATGTAAACCCATAAAGTTCATATCAGTAATGAAAGTTGCTAATTATGAACGAAAGCAAGGAATAGTATATATGATTTCAGTAATCATTAATACTAAAGATAAAGAACTTAAGAAAATTTCTGTAGTTTCAGAATACCAGATGTATTCTCAGAAGAGTTACCAGGGTTACCAGCAGAAAGGGGGGTGGAATTTAGAATTCATCTAATTATACCGATAGCTAAGGCACCTTATCGGTTAACTAGTGTTGTTTGTTAAGAAAAAGGATGATTTGATGAGAATGTGTATTGATTATAGGGAATTGAATAAAGTTACAATTAAGAATCGATACTCATTACCTAGAATTGATGATCTATTTGATCAATTCCAGGGAGATAGATATTTTTCTAAGATCGACATACGTTCCGGATATTATCAGTCAAAAGTACAAGAGGAAGACATACCTAAAACTGTTTTCAGGACTAGGTATGGTCATTACAAGTTTACAGTCATACCTTTTAGGTTAAGGAATGCAATTGCAGCATTCATGAATATGATCTGTAAATCATATTTGGATAAATTTGTAATTGTCTTCATCGACGATATACTTATTCCAAAAGTCAGGAAGAATATTGTCAGCAATTGCATGCACTCTTAACTTTGTTAAGAAAAGAAAAGCTTTACGCCAAATTTTCGAAGTGTGAATTTTGGCTAAAGGAAGTGCAATTTTTAGGACACATGATGAATCACGAGGGGATTCATGTAGATTTTGCTAAGATAGAGGCAATTACCAAATGGAAGATTCCGCAATTAGCAATGGAATTTAGGAGTTTTGTAAGTTTAACCGGATATTATCGACGGGTTATTAAGGATTTTTCCAAAATAGCTATACCATTAACTAAGCTAACCTGTAAAACAGTTAAGTTTGATTAGAGTTCTAAACAAGAAGAAGCCTTTAGGATCTTAAAGTATAAATTAACAAAATTCTCCAATCCTAGCCTTACCAGAAGGAACTGAAGATTTTGAAGTATACGGTAATGCTTCAAAGCTAGGATTTGGATGTATGTTAATGCAACGCAAAAAGGTAATTGCGTATGCTTCAAGACAATTGAAAAAGCATGAGGAAAACTATACCACTCATAATTTAGAATTAGGAGCTATAAATTTTTGCCTTAAGATTTGGAGACATTATCTGTATGGAAGTAAGTCTACTGTCTATACGGATCATAAGAATTTAAAATATATTTGGGCAAAAAGAATTAAATATAAGGCTAAGGAGATGAATGAAAATTTTAAGTGACTACGACTGTGATATTCAGTATCACGAAGGAAAGGCTGAAAACGGCTAGAGATCGCCAGAAGAGTTATACAGATAATAGACAAAAGTCGTTGGAGTTCGAGTTGGAGACAAAATACAATTAAAAGTATCTCCTTGGAAAGGAGTTGTTAGATTCGGTAAGAAAGGAAAGTTAAGTCCAAGGTACGTAGGACCATTTCTAGTGATCCAACGTATAGGAACAGTTGCTTATCATTTACAACTACCAGAAGAGTTAGCTGGAGTACATGATGTATTTCATGTATCCAAATGTCTATCAGACAAATCTTTGGTAATACCTCTTCAAGATATAGAGGTAAACGAAAAGTTAAAATGGTAGAGAAACCTCTTCAGATAGAAGATAGAAAGATCAAAATTTCTCCAAACACAAATGAGTAGTGATAGTTCAAGTAAAGTGAGATTCAAAAATATGATCCTAATACATTTAGGAGTTAGAGTCAGAAATGAAGCGAAAATATCCTCAATCATTTCAGTAAATCTCGAGGACGAGATTTTTATTAAGGTGGGGAGAATGTAACAACTCTCATCAAAAGTCATAATTATTAAATTAATTTGACCAATAGGAAACCCTAATTGAGACACCCAAGTGATTCTGCGCAAACCCTAAAATTTTCAGAACAATCAGAATCAGGATCAGGGCCCCTAAAACTCAGGGGGGGGGGGTATTTCCTAGTTAATATTTATCCACATAAATAGCTGTCCAATTCGAATTTTACGGAATTGTTGACTCAGCAAAGCTAGTCCCAACCGTGGCTACCCTATAGCCTATTTTCACACCATACGCATCGTAGGGGTTTAAAGCCTACGATGCGTAGGGCTGACCAAAATTCGGGTATAAATAGAGGGCCTTGGGACTCAACTTCTGGTGTTCAAAGGACGTAATTTCTCGCTACAGGCACCGAGTTACGTTCTGATTATCACAATTAACACACACGGTTCACTAATCGACGCCGCAATTAGGGTATTAACTCGATCGCTATTACGATTCATTGTCCGATCGATCAATATATCCAATGGATGTTTAAGTGCCGCCCACATTAGGGTTATACTTTGTCATTCGTCGTTAAATCGATGGATGTTTAAGTATCATATTTTGTCGTTCGTCGTTAATTCGATGGATGTTTAAGTATCGCACTTTGTCATTCATTGTGAGAATTTGATCTCGTGAGTTATCGTAAATGCTGTATTGATTACTAACCCGAATTGTGTGCCTGTTATTAAATTTAGGTTAAAAAGGCTAATCAGTAGGCTTAAACTCTGCCCGTATAAATCTGCAATGTGAGTCATTCTCTTTTTATCAACTATTTTACAATACCTCAAATTATTTTCAAAAGTTATAGTTACAGGGACTAAGTCGTGGATATCTTGAATTACTGGCTAATGGGGTATTGTGCACATTACTAATTTTTCTCCCAGTTAGGTTCATTGACCTACTCGGGATAATCACTGTTAGGTTCATTGACCTACAGGGATAATCATCACTATTTAGGTTCATTGATCTAATAGTGGTATGACCATCGTCACCATTGTGACAGAGCGCCAGATAAAAATAAGATAGAAGCCATTGTAATCGCTCTTATGCTGTAATTAATAACTATGCATCATTATGCAAAATAGAATGATTCACTCAGTATTTCCCGCTGACAAAACCTTTTTCAAACATGTTTCAGGTAATATGTTATGATCCAGGAAAAGTGCCATAAAGCACTACAAGCTCAAGGAAGTGGCTCAGTATAAAATAAAGAAACATGTTTTGTAAAATAAAAGATTTCTCCGTGAAATCTCAGTATTGTAAATTACCGGGTTTTATCCCGCGTTGTGAAATAAAATAATCGGGAAATATTTACATTTTAAACGATCCTGATGAAAACTTCCGCTGTCAAACTCAATTAATTAAATTCCACGGGATTTCTGTCCCGCGGCTCCTGAAACGGGTCAAACCGGGTCGGGGGCCGTGACATGTGGCATCCATGTAGGACCACGCATGGTTGTCGCGAAGATTATGAACGCTGGATATTACTGGCCAGGGATGCATGTCGACGCCCTGAAGGAGCTGCGCAAATGCGACTCCTGTCAGCGACATTCTCCAAAAACCCTACGCCCAAAGAACGATCTTATCCCTGTATCCACTGCTTGGCCTTTTTAGCAGTGGGGGATTGATATGGTGGGACCTTTCCCATAAGCTCCTGGCGCCGTCAAGTTCATAATCGTGGCTGTCGACTACTTTACGAAATGGGTGGAGGCCAAAGCCCTCGCCTCAACTACTGCAATGATGGTGCCCAAGTTTATTTGGGAACACATCATATGCAGGTTTGGCCTGCCACTCAAGATTGTAACTGACAATGGCACCAACTTCACGTCAGACGACCTCCAAAAGTGGATGAAAGAGATGAAAATCGAACACACTTTCTCTTCCGTTGCGCACCCCAAGCCAACGGCCAAGTTGAAAGTGTGAACAAGAGAATCGTCGATGGGATAAAGGCCCGACTGGGCACAAAACGAAGAGGCTGGGTAGATGAGCTCCCGAGTATCCTGTGGGCTCACCGTACCATGCCGAAAACAAGTACCGGCGAAACCCCTTTTAGCCTAGTCTATGGCTCAGAGGCGGTTATCCCGGCAGAAATTGTCCTGCCCTCTCCGCGCTTGACAGCAGTCAACACAATCGATAACGGGGCAGAGCGTCGTCTTGACTTGGATTTGCTAGAAGAAAGGCGCGAAATTGCGCGAATTAAAGAAGCCAAGTACAAGACACAATTGGAAAGGTATTACAATGCTAGAGTACGCATTTGCACCTTCATTCCAGGAGAGTATGTCTTCAGAGACAATGAAGCTTCAAACGCTGAACGCCCCGGATAACTAGCACCCAAATGGGAAGGCCCATACTTGGTTCACGAAGTGCTAGGAAAAGGGGCATACAAATTGCGCACCCTGGATGGACACATCATCCCGCGCACATGGAATGCGCAACAACTGCGCAAGTGCTATATGTAACTATTCTAGGCCATGCGCCCTTTCTCACTCATGTTGGCCACGCGCCTCTTTAATTTCCCATGTTGGCTAAACGCCCCTTATGTTACTTATATGCGATGTATGTTGGCCTAAGCGCCTGTTTCTTAATTAATGAAAGCATACGGCATGTTTTCCTTTATCACGAAGACTCTTACGTTACAAATGCATGTTAAACTTTTGATTAGCACGAAAACACTTCAGTGAATTACGAGCTCTTGAGCTATGCCTCCAAGGTCCTCCGCGAACATAGCGCGAGACCGGGCAGTTACACTCGCACAAGAGCCACACTTACATTTATTCGCGCTAATTTAACCAAAGTTTCTAACAACAGTGCAATAATTGTAACGAGACAGAGAATAAACATAAACATCATATTTAATAAGCGCAACCACGCAACAATTGCATAAAAACCAACTATCATTCATTTGATCCAAAACAAGCGCGACCGCGCAACTGGTTACATTCAAAACCTAAAGATAAAAATTACAAGACATAAGGCCTGTCAACACTATCTATTCAAAGCCATCACCATCGCCTCCACCATCGTCATCATTGCCCGCCGTTTCCTCATCAGATAATTCAACAGTTTCTGGTGGGTCGAGAATAGCCTTTAGACGGTGGCATCAGTCATCATGCTCTAGAGCTTTTGCGACCAAGTCCATCACAGGCAGTGACAGATGATCGTAAGCACTTTCGACACGTGCTAACTCAGCGTCAACCTGGTCAGTCACTGAGCAATGACTAGTGTCAAACTCCTGTCCAAACACCTCTTCAGCATGTTGCGCACATTCAAGATAGCCTCCACGATGACCTACCGCGCGCGAGGCATCTATAAGAGCAGCAACAGCGCGATCCAGTTCTCCAGCGTTAAGGACAGAGTTGGCAACCTACAACGAAGGCATGGATTAGAAACAACTTTTAGCAAATAAAACTTAAGGCAAAAGAACGCATACCAGAACTACTCCTCTGCCGCGCATCCACTCGGCCTCAGAGGCAAGAGTATCAACGATGCTCTAAGACTCCGAATAGTTAGTCTGCGCTATATTGAGGGCCGCTGTACTAACATCTCACGCCTCTTCAGCTTTTTGCTTGGCCTCTTCAGCAGACGCAGCTTTACCCTTCTCGGCCTCGAGGTTGATCTCCAAGGACTCATTTCGATCCACCTGCTCTTGCAGGCGACGCTTCAAATCTGCAATCTCAACGTCCTTGGCCGTAAGATCTTTGTCCTTACTAGATAATCGCGCCTGCAGTTCATCCTACAAAAGGAGACAAGGTTTAAGCAAATCTACAAGCAAAAAACACAAGGACAGAGAGGCTCAACAATTGACAAACCTCGGCATGCTCCTTAGCAGCTTGTATTTCTTCGACCTTGCTGGTCAGTTCAGCAACCTTACCCTCGAGCTCAGTAATCTTATTTCGAGCAGCATAAGCGCGCTGGTTGTCCTTCTCACATATCTTCTTCCATTCAGCCTTCTCTTTCGCCAGCAGATCCTCGGCAGCTCGAAGCTTGCCCCTCAGGCCCTCGCGCCCCCATTCTTCTGATTTCTTATCAGCCTCAAACTTGGCTTTCTCTTCATCAAACTTGGCGTTAGCCTTCTCAAACTCCTTCACCTGCCTCACAAGGCGCTGGCGATAGTTCTCCCAATCCGACCACTCTCTAATCATGGTGCGCCACTCACGCACAATTTGGTGGCTGGCAGAGAGAGTATTGGCCTCCCCAACCATATACGCTTCATACAGCTCATCGTGAGTCCGCGCCTTCTGTCGGTTAACTTCACCAGGAGGGAAGGAATTCAAGAACCAGTCGCGACAAGGGGCAAACTCCTGAAAAGTGTCCTTCTGTTTTAAATTCCAGGGAGCTCGGTGGGGAGCATTACCACATTCCTCCGCGGTGTAAGTCTTATAATAGATATCACCGAGGGTATCCTTTGGGCCGATTACTTGTGGGTTATACCCCCCACCACCACCAGAACTCGCGCCACCAGAAGCACATGTACCAGACCCCCCAATAGAAGTTGCCCTAGTAGAATGGAGGGTAGCATCAGGCTGCGCAGTCCGGATAGGTTTGTCAACCTCCGGTTCTTTCCTTTTTTCCTGATGGGGACGATCAAGCCCCGCGATATGAATGGCCCCTGGACCCTGCGCCGCATCATGAGGGGTGGTAGCAGCGGTCCCGGTCTCCTTCGGTTCATTACCGGTAGGCTTACCAGAGGTTTTCCCCTTCTCTTTCTCAGCAGCTCTCTTTTTCCTCTCGTCTTCAGCCTTCTTCCTCTTTTCTTCCTCGGTTTTCTTCTTCTCTTCCTCAGCCTTCTTCCTCTTCTCTACCTCAGCCTTTTTCTTCTCTTCTTCAGCAGCTTTCTCCTTCTCCCCCTCAGCAGCCTGTTTATCCCTCTCAGACTCTACCACAGAAGTCTTGAAAGGTTTGATGGTAACCTTAGGCCTTTTCTGCGCCGGCTCTGAGGGATCTGTAAACGCGACACCCTTCTTCTCAGGGGTCTTTTTCTTGGCCTCTGCAGAAACTAAGTGTTAAAAAGGGGAAGCAACAAAGAGCAAGAAACTAAGGAAAACTAACCAGGAGAAAATCTGCAAAGGGAGCGCAAGTTGCTCTGCTTCCCAATCAAGGGAACCGCACCAGCCTTCGGCGCAACAGACCCACCAGCAGTGGTCTCAGTCCTACTTCTTTTCCTGCTTACCAACTTGGCAGCAGGCTCCTCTTCTTCTTCGTCTTCTTCCTCCTCCTCTTCATCATGCGCAATGGAGGAGGGAGTAGCCCCAGCATCCGGATTACGAGAACCCGCGCTCCCTGAGCTCTTTGAACCAACTCCTTCTGACTTCTTCTCGCCTATACGCGACAAGCCTTCGAGTGAATCATTGATAATAACGTAATCCTCCAAGTTACTCTGACGAAAGCGTACCGTACCTTTGTCAACAGCAACAGTAGTGGCGCGGCTACTCCCGCCTTTCTTGCTGGTTACCTCAGCTTCAAGGGTGATCACCTTCTTCCTCTTAGGGGCTTTCTTCTTTTTCTCCTCCGGGTCAATCCCCAGGTTGCGCAACACATCTGCAAAGATGTTAGACCATGAACTTAGCTCCCCATTCGAAGACCCTACAGACTCCTCGCTGGAAAGATAAAGAATCTCTTTCCCAGCGGAGGTAATAGCTCGCAAAGGCCTGGGATTGGGTACATGCGCACCTTCGGTTGCACTCGGAGGATCGACGAAAATCCCGGTAGGAGGATAATGGAAGTTGCCTCGGATGTTTTCATACCAATGAGTTTCCCCAGCTTCTAGCGGGCGAACACCCATAGATCCACCAAAGTGGGGAAAGCAGCCTGCTAAAGTTGCACCTCTGCGAAAACAAAAACCGTACATCTAAGCGCAAGATTAACAGAGAAATAACAATCAAGGAAATCACTGACCTCTATCCTCGAGCTTCAGAATTGGCACCTCTGTACTATCCTCAGGCCACTGGTCGCTCATCTGCGCAGCAACCAGGACGCTCTCACCAAATATACGATTTGGCGTCGCGGTCAACTTCAAGTACCAATCGGCGTTCTTTGGAATCGCCAGCTCTTCCTTCTCTATCACATCAGGCGCACGAAAGAGCATCACAAAGGGGATAACCTCCTCTCTAATGAAGAAAAACTTTTGTTTCCAATCATGGAAACTCTTGGGAGGATTCAGCAAAATCTTCTTGGCAGACCCACGATTGCCGAACGAGTAAAACCGTATGATCCTGATCAGTTGATAGAAGACCCTGAACTTATCCACCGTCGGCTCTAGGCCGGATCGACAGAAGAACTCAAAATGTCGCACCCTCACCATTCCGGGTGGACTTAGTTGCGAGATATGGAAAGCATAGTGGTGAAGGATATTAGACACGAACCTCGTCATCGGCAACCGAAAGTTGCCCTGAAGGAAAAAGTCTTCGTAAAGGGAAATATACCCCGGTGGTGCATCGGCCGCCGTCTGGTTCTGGCCGGGGTACCGGGCATCCCATTCCGGTGGGAATCGAAACCCTCGAGTGATCTGCTCAAACAACCCTAAGTCCCACTTGAGGATAGGAACAGGGCCTTCACCGTGTAACAATCCTCACATAACCCGATACCCTTATAATAATTCTAACACTCTATTATATTTTAGAATATTCCAATATGTCTTATATTACACCCCGTATGTGAAAACCGAGCCCGAAACATGTTATAACATATAAAATAAATAAAAATATGAAAACAGTAAGTTGAGGCGGGCCGCGTAGACCCACCCCAACCACTCACGCGGGCGGTATCAGGGTTGAAACCTGATATCGTTGATTTCTTTAGTTCATGCGGGCCGCGTAAGCCTCCGCTTATCCTTTACGCGGGCCGCGTGAGAGTCGAGTTCAGCACCTATATAAGGATGGCATCTGATTTCATTTCAGTTCGCTCACAATTTCAATATCGAATCACAATTTCTGTAGGAAAGTTATAATACTCGGGTATTATACCCCCTAATTAGCAAGGTTCTGCTCCGTTGTAAGTATTATAACCCTAGTTTCATAATAGTTACGCTGCCCGATTGATTTATGGTTCCGTAACAACTGTCGTGGTTCTGCCCGACGTAGCTGTTGGAATGCCGTCTCGGGGAGGGTATCATTAATATTTTCAAAGGGTTATGGTACTAATCAATGTACATTTGTATAAATTATAGATTATATCCAGGAAACCCTTACGTGAAGTCTAAGATAGCAATGTGAGTTTATCCTCTTTTTGTTAACCTTTTTGGAATATTTTACAAAACCTTAATTGTTTTACAATGCAATTAAGCGGTGATTGAGTCTTTGTAGTTCTTCAATTACTGCCGGTATGTTGGGGTTTTGTATACAAAATTTATTACTTGTGAGTAGTAAGTCGGAATGACAGTACGTTACCATTGGACAACGAGTTAGCCAATGTGTAATATGACCCGCCAGTCAAGGATTGACAGTACTGAATGAGTAATTGTGTAGAAATAAACAATGTGATCGCTCTCAATACTGTGTTAATTGATAAAATATTTCTTGATTTAACTGGGATTCACTCACCAATATTTCCCGCTGACAAAATATTTTTAAAACATGTTTCAGGTAACACAATGTGAAAGCCAACTGGGAAAAAGCCAGCTCGAGAGCACTGACGGCTTGGAAAATAAGTGGCTATAAAAGTTACCTAATAAACGATGTTTTAAATTCCATAAAATAGGGTTTGTCCCTATAAATGTACTGTAATAAGAAACTTGGGTTTTGCCCATGTGTTTATTATTATCAAGTATGGTGGTTTTACTCTGATAAACATTTCCTAACTACGGTCCTGATGTAAATTCCGCTGCCAAATTAACGAAACCTGATACCACCACATCTGAGCTCGCGTCCGCCCGTTCCTGGGACAGATAAGGGATCGGGGGTTGCGACAGAAGGTGGTATCAGAGCCTAGCCACTGGTCTGAGCCAAAGAAGTGTTCTGCTGACACTTAAATTCTATATCTTGTGTTAGGAAATAAATTATGGAAATAGGTGCATAACTGTATTTATTTGTTATGTGTTATTTGACTATTTGTTAGTTTACAGTATGAGTGATCAAGGACCCTCAGACATGAGTCGTCAGTTGTCTGAATCACCTAAGAGTGAAGGTACCTCTTCACAGCCTGCCCTTTCTGGGTATTCTGCTGATCAGGAAGAAGGAGTGTTTGCTTTTAAAGCTCAGTCAGAAGAGCCATTGCCTCATAAGAAACAAGGATGGTTCAGTAAGGAAGCCGTTGCTCGTAGGAAGATAATGCAAAAGTTGCAACAGCAAAGAGTTTTAGCAGCTGCTAAGTGTAGAACAGATGCCCATACACAGGATATGCTTAATAGAAGCTTAGCCAATTTTCATATCTTAGCCACAACTGCTGCTGACCCAAGTCTAGAACAACTAGTAGCCCCACAACCACAAAACCCAGATCAACACATGGAGATAGAAAATCCTGACAATCAGGTGGAGATGCATGACTTTAACCCAGAAGAAATTCCTAGGGTACCTGCACCAAACCCTCTAGACCCAAATTACGACCCCTGGTGGGACGATAATAGGGACTTTGTGCAACGTTACCCTATTCATGAAGACACACCCATATAGAACTTAGGATCCTATACAGGTATGGACCATTTAGATCCCTATTACCACGATGATTATGTTAGGGAGATCTTAGAAGATCCTTACCGATTTCGGGCACTTTCACCCCCATATCAGGAACCCGCACCCCAGATTCCAAACCCAGTCCGAGAACATGCACCCCCAATGAGTGCAGAAAACGTTCAAGAACTTAGGACTTTTGGGGAGGAAATTTTAGAGAGCATTGAGAGAATGCGTCAGGTGGGAGAGCGTCTCGTATGGAAATACGATGAGCGCAATATGGATTTTTGGGTAAATCCATATCCGTGAATATGAGAATGGAGGAAATGGTAGTCGTAATAATAATAATAAAAATAAAATAAAATATGTGTGTATGGATGCATATTACTATTAGTGTGATTCTATTTCTGTTGGTATTGTAATTTTTATTTCAGTACTAGTATGTAATAAATGCATAATAGTATATGGAAATAGAGTAAAGTAGCAATGATCTACGTTTTTGGCTAGATTGCGTATCATGTGATTAACTATATTAAGATATTATTTGTGATATTAATATGGGGTAAATGTTTAAAATTCAGATGGCCGACGAAGGAAATCAAGGAAATCTGAATAATGATAACCAGCGTAACATTAACGTGGTTAATGAGAATCCAAGCATCAATAACAATAATAATCAAGTGGATAATAGTGCTATCCAACACATAATAGCACAGGGAATTATAGATGCAATGCCATTTATTCTTCAAACTGTTAAGGAT
>JARYGA010000355.1:0-66583 GCA_030545235.1 Helianthus tuberosus | reverse complement strand
ATGTTAATTCTTACCTCCGAATGACCTTTTAACGAACCAGGAGCCTTATGATGTTCAATCATACTCTTAGGAAGGCTTAATATTGGCCATCTAGGGTTTCGATGCCGATAAACGAAAAAAGGGGTTAAAAGCATCAATATGTCAAACTACACCTCTGGGTGACCATTTTAACGAACCGAGAGTTTTGTGATGCTTGGTCATACTCTTGGGTGTGCCTAATATTTGCCTAAGATGGCTTTTTATACTAAAAACATTGATACGTGAGTGTTTGGAAGTGCAGGGGCCAAACATAACAACAGATGAAACTTTATTTGGCTGACCAGGGTCCTTACGGACCGTATACATAGACCCTTAAGGTCCGTATGTGAACTGTCTGCTACAAAATTTCACTTGTTCCCCAGTCTAAGCAAGTTAAAACCTCCAAATCGAATCTATGGGCTTGTTGCCTGTTTGTAACACGTATTAGGGCACTTGTCATCATTAGATTCAACCTCTAAACACCTGGCATGCTCTCAAGAACTCTTAAAACCTATATAAGGGTGTTCATGTCATTTGAAAACTTGCTCATTTCCTCTGAATCTCCTATCTTCTCACATTGGGAGTTCCTGAGTTTATTGGGAGCACCCATTGAGTATTCTTCAGCCTCTAGGACCACTTGTGAGTGTTCGTTTCATGACTAGTTATTTTATTTGGCTCTTAAAGTCAAAAAGTCAAGCATTACGATAAACGCTTTGACTTTTAGTTAGACCTTAAACGGTCAAGCCATTGTTCGCAACAAACATGGCTACATGATCGTAATTAGGTAGGTGTTAATCCCCTAAAAGGCCACCTCCTAAGAATCACGTTTGCTTAGTCAATTGATGAGTCAACGTATTGACATTTTAAAAAGTCAACAGGTTAGATTTTAAAATATTTGTGATATGAGTTTAAGAGTGTTCTAAAATATGTTTTATCATTTAAACAACTGTAACACCTAGCAAAAATCACGTCCAATGCAATAACGACACGTGTCATAACATTAAACATGTGAAAAGATAACTTTGAGGGACTAAAGTTGTCAATTAGTGTAATGATGTTTGTGGAAGGATCAAAAATATCAACATGCCAAACTTGTGCCTCTGATTGACCATACACGATGTTCGTATTCTTTGTTAAATATAATAGCTGACGCAAAAAGTCGTTTGTGCTTAAAATTTAGAATTTACAAAGCACAAGGGTTAAACGTGTCAACATGTTAAAATGTTACCTCTGAGTGACCTTTTAACAATCCCGAAGCCTTGTAACATTTTATCATATTCTCGCGGATGTCGGATATTGATTTTATAGAGTTTCGATGCAATCAAGACTTTTCGAGTGGTCTCACAGCAAACCGGGAGCTTAACAAAGTTAATCTTATGACCCAAGGCACTTAAAAGTTAACTATGGGGGTTAATACTGCAATTAATGAAAGTTATTTAAACTAAATATGGACCATGGACTAAAAATGCAAAGCTGGGAAAGTTTTTACCGGATTTAGGGGTCCTCGCGGGGCGCGTAGACCTTCTCTGAAGTCTACGCGGGCCGCGACTAAGTCACCAGGGACCAAAAACTGGACAGCTGCATGTTGCAGCCTGTCCACCACCATTGCATCCTAGTTTTTCGTTACTAGGGACTGTGCAAATGGTTTTAAATGCCATGGGGACACTTATTAACATCTGATGACCTCCCATAACAGCTGCAATGATCCTAGAGCATTCAAATTTCTATATAAATGGCCATGTTTTGGATTCTTGAACTTGCACACTTCAAGTTCTTAATCTCAATTGATCTCTGGAGCATCCTGGTCATCTAGGAAGCTTTCTCAAGTTTAATCTTCATGCTAAGGACCATTGTGAGTGTTCTTAGCTTCTTTAGTTAAGTTTTTATTAGTTAAATGACCGAAAGTCAAAGATACCGTAATTATAATTTGACTTTATGATTAATCACTAACGGTCCAGCCATTATTCTAATTGAAAATGGCTATGTGTTGGTAATTAAGTAGGTGATAATCCCTCAAAAGGGCATGTCACACCCCGACCACGTAAAGCAACTAGACGTGGAGGAAACGTCGGGGAGTGTTATAACAGAATCATTGTTTCATAACCATGGAAGAAATAAATTATGTTTTATTGAATAAATGAACTCATTGTTTTAATACAATCAAATAAGTACAACTATGATCCTAAATGTTTTAACAGAATCAAATAAGTACAACTAGACGTGGAGGAAACGTCGGGGAGTGTTATAACAGAATCAAATAAGTTTTAAAGTTGCTAAAGCACGAGTCCATCCTAAATGTAGCATGTATCAACAGTCATTGCAAAGCAGTACCTGAAACATGTGTAAAAGTAGGTACGTCAGCATAAAAATACCTGTGAGATACATAGGTTTTGTGAATATAGGATTCATGACTTATAAGTTTAGAAAGAGTTGTTTAACAAAAGTCAGTCATGATCCTTGTAAAATGTTTTGTTTTGTAAATTATTTGAAAAACATTAAGTTCAGATGATATGTATAAATAAGAGAATAATGTATGGTTAAATGAATAACCATGTAAAATGAGTTTGTATAAGATAAGTTGTTGTAAAACGATGTCTTATGAAAAGTATGTTATTTGTATAAAATGTTATATGACTTAAATTGAAATGATTCAAATAACGCTATGATATGTAATACCATACAAACACTTATATATAGGAAGTACCAGCGGCGTATCCACCATGCTTGTATCATATTACACACGCCTCGTTACTTAAGTCACTTACTCAAACCAAACCACCAATATAGAATGTTCATGTTTAAACCAATAGTCCAATGTTATTGTATAACTCAAGTTAAATGTAAACCATGTAATGTGTAAGCAAAAGTTATGTATGGTAAGTAAAATGAGATTTCTTAAACCACAAGTAAAAATGTACAAAACAAAGTGTTTGAATAAATCAAAAGTTATGCTTTGCAAAATAATGTAAGGTTAAACGAATAACCTTATAGTATCATATTAAAAGTATACTTTGGATTTGTAAATAACATATTAAACTATGTTTTGGTTTCATAAATAACATATCAAAATATGCTTTGGTTTTTATAATTAACATATAAAAATATGTTTTGGTTTGTTGATAAAATATATATGTTGGTTCTGTACAATACCACACATGAGAGTATATCAAACTATACCTTTGGGAGTATATCAAAATATACTTTAAATGTGCGATTTAAGAATTCATTCAGACCTAGTGCATCAAACTACACCTTTGAGACTATAAGGATACCACAAAGGCAATCCCTATTTGGATGGAGAAACAAATTGGTTTCAGACATTCCATGACAACAGGAATGGGGTGTCAAATCCTATAGCGCTATATCATACTACCAATCGGTCTGGAGAACATAAAATAAGTACAATTCAACATTTTATTTTATGTTCTTTGAGAAATCAGTGTTTAAACCATAGATAGTCATTTAGTTTGTCAAATGATAAGTAATAACATGTATAATCAATTATACTTTGAAATCATGAAAATAACAGATAGGTACACATGCTTCACCCCAAAACGTTTGGAAAACAGTAAAAGAGGGGACTATGTACTCACTTGAGATTGCTTAGAAGTCCTAGGATAACCACCAAGCAATGCTAGAGATCACGGAAATCAAACGCCACCTAATATAGGTAACTATGTTAATATACCGGACCTAAATCGGAGGATTTAGATAGAATGAGGGTTTGTAAACCAAACGAGTATGGAGACTCGTGTCATATGGTTTAACAAAGCCTACATACTAAATGAAACCTAACCTAAGTGCTTACGACCCATTACGACTCGTTTAGGTAGCTTATGCTACTTTAACGCGTCGTTCGCGTGAAACGCGTTCGGACCGCCTAACTAGTCCTATGACAAGTAGAATATGCCTTAACATGTCTAATATTGTTGATAAATCAGTTTAGAGGTCATAGGTTATGTTACATATGTTAAAAATGAATTTTGGCATCAAAGGGCATTTTGGTAATTTACCTAAGGCATATAAACTACCTATCATACAACTAACTAAACGCCGTGACCATAAGGTATAACCTCGGAAGGTTATTCCCTATATACTATGGTCACCTAATGTGTTTGGTCGGATCCTAATGATCGACCAAATGGGTCGGGTTCGAAGGTATAAGCGATTTATTAGATCGCTTACCCTTACGACCCTAGACAACGTGGTAATCAGTAGGCATAGTCACAAGGGACTATAACCATCGTGGTTACGCTCACGTTGCGAAGTTCAAACGAACTTCGCATTGACCATAAACTGGTCAATGCAGAAAGTCAAACAAAGTTTGACTTTCGGACTCGAAAAGCAATAAAAGAACGAAGGAATACTTACAAAGGGTCCCCGAATGCTAATCTTGATTCAAGTAGCTCAGGTATGAAACAATGGTTTCCACTTAGAGCTTCTCAAATCAGATTCTTGTGAGGAATGAGTGAGGTTGGGGTGGGTATTTATAGATTTCGGTTCACCGCTAGGATCGTTTCTTGGATAACGTGCCTTGTTCTCGCCCGTACACTTGTCGGAATGTTGTGGTAACTCATTTTGCCCCCACCACAAGAGTTTGACACATGGCATTGGCCTTTGGGCGGTTAAAAGGCTGGAAACAGGCTGTTTAAACAAGTTTCTGCTGTCTGACCCCTGCTTGCGCACCATAACACAATTTGTGTTGAGGTGCGCAAGGACCTGCAGACCAGAATGTTTAGAAAATGGCAGAACAGGCCCCTGAAGCTCCAAACTTGCTATTTGATGCATTTTTGACACGTTTAGCCCCGTTAACCCCATTTCAAAGCTCTAAAATGAAGTTAAAGTATAGGGAACTTAAAATGTGCTCAAAAATATCTCGGATGTCGGTTCGTTTGGCCGTACGATCGCGATGTTCGCTTAATTACGACGGAATGCGCACAAGCGCGAAAAACGATCCAAATGACGCGACAAATGGATTTTTGACAAGCCAAAAACTAAAGCTTAATATTATAATGCTTACATAAATTTTTGGATGTCCGGAAGTATTCAGAACGTAAGTTATGAGCGAAAATGCAAACTTATGCACTTTTTGACCCTTTTAGTCCCTGAATGACCCAAAAGTTTATTTTAGCACACCGAACCCGTAAAAGCCTATTTATAAGCTATATAAAGGATATTTAAGATGCGTTTAACTTATGGTCATGTTCCAGAATGTCTGTTACAGTTCAAATTGGCATACTTTCGCAGTTTGTCAAGTTTAGTCCCTGTAAGTGAATTAACTTGTTTTTGCCATACCAAAGCCTTTAAAACTTATTTCTAAGTTATGTAAAGGTTATTTAAGGTATGTTAAGCCTATTTCACTATTCTGGAGTGTTCGTTGGATTAAACTGGTTATATTTACGCATCAGAGCGCGTATAACCCTCCAGAAAGCGATTTAAAGCTTAAAATCGAACCAGAGTTGATATGTGCAAACGATACACATATTTTTACAAATCCCAAGTATGAAATACAATATTTCATTGGTTTGGCATTTGTTTGATGGTTGAAGTGACATAGGTGTCACAGTCTCCCCTACTTTAGGAAATTTCGTCCCGAAATTTAATTCCAGAGGAAACTTGTGAAGACAGCTGTGACGGTTTCGCCTTCTAATAGATCCATTGAATCCTTAAGTAAAAATCTGGGCCATGTTAGGACTCTTAGCGAATTTGTTAACCCTCAAAGTGAATTCCTTGTAGTAGTAAAACATGGAATTTTGAACTACGGACAGAAGAACGTTTCTTATGAAGACTTATCATAGGAAACTTGTGTGTGCTTGAAATCAGAATTGGGGAGTGTAAGATAAAATGACATCGGTC
This sequence comes from Helianthus tuberosus, assembly GCA_030545235.1. Lineage (NCBI taxonomy): Eukaryota > Viridiplantae > Streptophyta > Magnoliopsida > Asterales > Asteraceae > Helianthus > Helianthus tuberosus. The sequence continues at coordinate 60,709 of JARYGA010000355.1, read as the reverse complement.
AAGGTCCAAGACTTCTCCCGTATCATTATTCTTGTCACTATAGGTCTTAACACATGACAAAGCTTCCTGTGGTTTCTGTGCACTGAATTCCATAATTATGTAGGCCTCCATAATTACGTAATTCCTTGCACAGTCCGCACAGTTCATTTCATAACGCGTAGAAAAAAAAAATTCACTTGAATAAACATGAAGTGTCTCGACTAGACCACCAAAGGGTCCTTTTAATTAGATCAACGAACGATCTTTTTAACTAGACCAACACATGATCTTCTTAACTAGACCGTCGTACGATCTCCTTAAATAGACCACTTATGGGATCTTTTTAGTTACATCATCACATGATATTTCTAATTAGATTTTCAAAATCAATATGTTTAACCAGACCATTCAAGAGGTCCAATTATAGAATAATACTTTATAACCCGAGGGACTTAACTACAATGTTGAAGTCCATTAAGGATTTGAGATAGTATCTTTGGATATCCTATTATGAATCTCTCGTATAAGATATGGAAGATTCTACGAGGATTTGGATGGATTACATACAACCACAAAACATGTAAGAAAACACATAAGCACAAAATTAGTTAACTTGATTCTTTAATTTGTTATCTTTAGGTATGGATATTTAAAGCACACTAGGAATCCAATCCATGGATTTTATTTGGCACTTTAATCATTTTCAAGGATCCATCTATAAAGATAGAAGGATTTTCAATAAGAGTTTGGCTTTGTTTCTTAAAAGAAACGAGTGTTTAAGGTTCTTGGGGAGATCACAAGTGATCATAAGATAACTGAACCATACGAGTAGTTTATCTTTGGTTTGACATCATAAGGTTGCATCAAACATTCACACAATCGCATAAATTTTGCAGAAATAAAAACAACAAATCTTTATTTATGCAACAACCGAATTGTCTTGAAGTGTCAAAAGATAACAACCAAGGAATTACAAAACACTAATTATTCATTGCTGCATCATTGTTCCCGTTTGCCTCATTGATGTTAAATGCTCGTCCTCGCGCTGGAGGTGCGTTAACAAGTCTTGGGCAATTGTTTCTGTAGTGAGTAAGGTCACCACAGTTATAACATGACCCCGGTGGAAACCGTGCTTGAATAGCAGCAGGGTTTGCAGCAGCTTGATTTGTATAACGACAAACATTGATCAAATGTCCCAACCGCCCACAGTGGGTACATTTGTGACACCGCTCTTGCTCTAGATGATGACGGTTGCACTTGTTGCACAAAGGTGCGGTACCAACATAGTTTTGCCTTTTGCGAGGTTGTGCTGGTTGGTTTGGTGCAACCTGTTTGTCTTGAGCAGTTACAGCGTAGTTTTGAGAGGCTTTGCGCTTCTTCTTCTTGGACACCTCAACATTTTCTTCCTTTGGTTCCACATGAGCAGTCTTGTCAGATGGTCTTAAGTCGCCCTTCCGAAACAGCTTGCGCTTCCTGATATGGGATTCAGTCAGAGTGGCAGCCAATTCAATGGCTTGTCTGACAGTAGTAGGGTTGCTGCCAGTAACGATATCCTGAACTACGTCAGGAAGACCATCAATGTATTTCTCAATCGCCTTATCCAGTGGTGTAACCATAGTAGGGCATAACAAGCTCAATTCCTCATAGCGGACAGTATAGGCTCGATGTTCCCCACTGTCTTGCTTCAAATCATCAAATTCCCTTTCTAGAGTCCTTAGCTCATGACGAGGACATAATTCCTTCATCATAAGAGCCCTAAGCTCAGCCCAAGTCTGTGCTAATGCAACCTCAGCACCGCGGTCTCTCATCACCCCGTTCCACCACGTAAGAGCCCTCTTCTGAAACACACTTGAAGAAAACTCGACCTTGCGATTTTCAGGACAGTGAACGTGACGGAAAGTATTCTCAATGCTCTCGAACCATTAAAGAAGCCAGATGCTCCCTCAGAAACACTAAACTTGAGCGGTTTAGCCGAGTTAAAATTCTTGAAATTGCATGGAGCATTTTTGTTGTTGATGGCTTGAATCATTTGAGCATAAAGATTTAGGAAGGCAGCAGCCATTTGCTGCGCGATGATTTCTGCCAGTTCGGCATTCGCCATCTGATTGTCGCGTCGAGGAGGCATTCTAAAAGAGGAACATGAAAGGAAACGAGTGAGAGAATTAGACGAAAAGAATGAGATGAAACGAATCTGATGAAAGCAAGGATAGTGGTCATTTGTTTGTTACTACAAAGCAACAAACGACCCCGGTGATTAATCAAAGTAAATAGGTCAAAAATAATGTATCGCGAAGAAATGCTCGCCTATAAGTGGACACTCACCCCAAGAGTTCCCAGGTAAGAGTGACTGGTCCGATTATGTGGATTTGTACGAACACTCTAGCCTTAGATAGAAAACTCGGGGTACAGGCACCCACCCTTCCAGTTTGCACGTGTTCACATTATTTAGACCAACTTTGACGGGATTTGAAAACTTAGAGGGTTCAAAACCATATAATAAATCATCCTAGAACAGATGATTAGTTTTCAAAGCGGGATAGAAATTTGTGTTCTTATTGTGGTTGTCACCTAAGAATAAGTAACGGTATTGTTTTAAAACTAAACACAAGAAAACTTGTGTTAGGGTCCTAGGAAGGTTATAGTCTAGGTCAAAGCATTACTAATAACCTAATTCCCTATAACCATTGGCTCTGATACCAACTTTTCTGTCACACCCCGACCACGTAAAGCAACTAGACGTGGCGGAAACGTCGGGGAGTGTTGTAACAGAATCATTGTTTCATAACCATGGAAGAAATAAATTCTGTTTTATTGAATAAATGAACTCATTGTTTTAATACAATCAAATAAGTACAACTATGATCTTCCAAGTTCTAAAGTTGCTAAGGCACGAGTCCATCGTAAATGTAGCATGTATCGACAGTCATTGCAAAGCAGTACCTGAAACATGTGTAAAAATAGGTACGTCAACATAAAAATGCCTGTGAGATACATAGGTTTTGTGAATATAGGATTCATGACTTATAAGTTTAGAAAGAGTTGTTTAACAAAAGTCAGTCATGATCCTTGTAAAATGTTTTGTTTTGTAAAGTATTTGAAAAACAATAAGTTCAGATGATATGTATAAATAAGAGAATAATGTATGGTGAAATGAATAACCATGTAAAATGAGTTTGTATAAGATAAGTTGTTGTAAAACGATGTCTTATGAAAAGTATGTTATTTGTATAAAATGTTATATGACTTAAATTGAAATGATTCAAATAACGCTACGATATGTAATACCATACAAACACTTATATATAGGAAGTACCAGCGGCGTATCCACCATGCTTGTATCATATTACACACGCCTCGTTACTTAAGTCACTTACTCAAACCAAACCACCAATATAGAATGTTCATGTTTAAACCAATAGTCCAATGTTATTGTATAACTCAAGTTAAATGTAAACCATGTAATGTGTAAGCAAAAGTTATGTATGGTAAGTAAAATGAGATTTCTTAAACCACAAGTAAAAATGTACAAAACAAAGTGTTTGAATAAATCAAAAGTTATGCTTTGTAAAATAATGTAAGGTTAAACGAATAACCTTATAGAAGCATATTAAAAGTATACTTTAGATTTGTAAATAACATATTAAACTATGTTTTGGTTTCATAAATAACATATCAAAATATGCTTTGGTTTTTATAATTAACATATAAAAATATGTTTTGGTTTATTGATAAAATATATATGTTGGTTCTGTACAATACCACACATGAGAGTATATCAAACTATACCTTTGGGAGTATATCAAAATATACTTTAAATGTGCGATTTAAGAATTCATTCAGACCTAGTGCATCAAACTACACCTTTGAGACTATAAGGATACCACAAAGGCAATCCCTATTTGTATGGAGAAACAAATTGGTTTCAGACATTCCATGACAACAGGAATGGGGTGTCAAATCCTATAGCGCTATATCATACTACCAATCGGTCTGGAGAACATAAAATAAGTACAATTCAACATTTTATTTTATGTTCTTTGAGAAATCAGTGTTTAAACCATAGATAGTCATTTAGTTTGTCAAATGATAAGTAATAACATGTATAATCAATTATACTTTGAAATCATGAAAATAACATATAGGTACACATGCTTCACCCCAAAACGTTTGGAAAACAGTAAAAGAGGGGACTATGTACTCACTTGAGATTGCTTAGAAGTCCTAGGATAACCACCAAGCAATGCTAGAGATCACGGAAATCAAACGCCACCTAATATAGGTAACTATGTTAATATACCGGACCTAAATCGGAGGATTTAGATAGAATGAGGGTTCGTAAACCAAACGAGTATGGAGACTTGTGTCATATGGTTTAACAAAGCCTACATACTAAATGAAACCTAACCTAAGTGCTTACGACCCATTACGACTCGTTTAGGTAGCTTATGCTACTTTAACGCGTCGTTCGCGTGAAACGCGTTCGGACCGCCTAACTAGTCCTATGACAAGTAGAATATGCCTTAACATGTCTAATATTGTTGATAAATCAGTTTAGAGGTCATAGATTATGTTACATATGTTAAAAATGAATTTTGTCATCAAAGGGCATTTTGGTAATTTACCTAAGGCATATAAACTACCTATCATACAACTAACTAAACGCCGTGACCATAAGGTATAACCTCGGAAGGTTATTCCCTATATACTATGGTCACCTAATGTGTTTGGTCGGATCCTAACAATCGACCAAATGGGTCGGGTTCGAAGGTATAAGCGATTTATTAGATCGCTTACCCTTACGACCCTAGACAACGTGGTAATCAGTAGGCATAGTCACAAGGGACTATAACCATCGTGATTACGCTCACGTTGAGAAGTTCAAACGAATCGCATTGACCATAAACTGGTCAATGCAGAAAGTCAAACAAAGTTTGACTTTCGGACTCACAAAGCAATAAAAGAACGAAGGAATACTTACAAAGGGTCCCTGAATGCTAATCTTGATTCAAGTAGCTCAGGTATGAAACAATGGTTTCCACTTAGAGCTTCTCAAATCAGATTCTTGTGAGGAATGAGTGAGGTTGGGGTGGGTATTTATAGATTTCGGTTCACCGCTAGGATCGTTTCTTGGATAACGTGCCTTGATCTCGCCCGTACACTTGTCGGAATGTTGTGGTAACTCATTTTGCCCCCACCACAAGAGTTTGACACATGGCATTGGCCTTTGGGGGGGTTAAAAGGCTCGAAACAGGCTGTTTAAACAAGTTTCTGCTGTCTGACCCCTGCTTGCGCACCGTAACATAATTTGTGTTGAGGTGCGCAAGGACCTGCAGACCAGAATGTTTAGAAAATGGCAGAACAGGCCCCTGAAGCTCCAAACTTGCTATTTGATGCATTTTTGACACGTTTAAAGTTAACCCCATTTCAAAGCTATAAATTGAAGTTAAAGTATAGGGAACTTAAAATGTGCTCAAAAATATCTCGGATGTCGGTTCGTTTGGCAGTACGATCGCGATGTTCACTTAATTACGACGGAATGCGCACAAGCGCGAAAAACGATCCAAATGACGCGACGAATGGATTTTTGACAAGCCAAATACTAAACCATAATATTATAATGCTTACATAAATTTTTGGATGTCCGGAAGTATTCAGAACGTAAGTTATGCGCGAAAATGCAAACTTATGCACTTTTGACACTTTTAGTCCCTGAATGACCCAAAAGTTTATTTTAGCACACCGAACCCCTCAAAGCCTATTTCTAAGCTATATAAAGGATATTTAAGGTGCGTTTAACTTATGGTCATGTTCCAGAATGTCTGTTACAGTTCAAATTGGCATACTTTCGCAGTTTGTCAAGTTTAGTCCCTGTAAGCGAATTAACTTGTTTTTGCCATACCAAAGCCTTTAAAACTTATTTCTAAGTTATGTAAAGGTTATTTAAGGTATGTTAAGCCTATTTCACTATTCCGGAGTGTTCGTTGGATTAAACTGGTTATATTTACGCATCAGAGCGCGTATAACCCTCCAGAAAGCGATTTAAAGCTTAAAATCGAACCAGAGTTGATATGTGCAAACAATACACTTATTTTTACAAATCCCAAGTATGAAATACAATATTTCATTGGTTTGGAATTTTTTTGATGGTTGAAGTGACACAGGTGTCACAGGGCACCTTCTAATTATCACGTTTACTCAGTAAATTGTCGGGTCAAAGTTTTGAACAGAAAAGTCAAACAGGTCAGTTTTTATAAAATAATTCATAACTAATAATGCAGAAGTTATAACATATATTTTATCACTTAAATAACTTGGTAAATAATATAAGAACATGTTTAGGCATGTTCAACCCGACAATTCTGAGTATTAGGCTCGGTTCGCAACCGAAAGTCGCAAAAGTAGACTTTTGCTTTGACTTTCAGTTCTGACCCGAATTAGCTTAGTTTAGATATGCCTTATGGTTCCTTTGTGACCATGTTACATGTTAGTATAACCATCTGAGGTTATACATCATGGTCCCTTAGAAATAATAGTACATTGCAATTTCCGTTATTTGCTTAAAAGTTGACATTTATGCCCTTATGTTATAAAAATGGGATTTTTGAAAATGTGAGAGAACAAAAAGTTATATTACTAAAAAATAAGTATGTCCATAAGATTTGACATCAGTTTCTGGTCCCAATCAAAAGTTATGCAAGATATCGTAAAATAGAAATTTTTGTTAATTAAATGACATTTTTAGCATAAATCATATTTAAACCCATATTTGGCACCAAACTTGCTACCCACTACTATGATATAATTTTTAGGGAATTTTGGAAATTTTTGTCAAATTTTATACTGACCATAATATAGAGTTCTCGTATAAATTCAATAGTTGACGATAATACCCTTTTCATTAATAAAATAAGTTTTACATATCATTTGCATGCCAAGACTTTTTCTACTGATGATATATAATAAATAATATATTTTAAGTTTTAAAGACTGATCAAAACTTCAGAATTTTATAAACATCAAGAATACCGTCAATTACCGACTTTTACGATAATTAGGCGCATAGTATGGTTTAAACCATATTTAACGCCTAAGACTTGTTACCTACTGATTTTATAAATAGATTTTGATAGTTTAATAGTAAGTATAAGTCTTGAACTCAGATTTCCAAATCTGACCTTAAAAGCATATGTGAAATGACCAAAATGCCCCTACGGTGCATAGTTTGGCCATAAATGATAAAGCTCACATATGTATGATATCTTACTGATATAACTTGATAAAATAAATATTTTTACTGAATATATATTAGACTAAAACCTCAGTTTGCTATTAAACCTCTTTTATAAACTTTATAATGACCAAATTACCCTTTTGGGGCTTAAATTGGTTTTAAATTCGTTTTGGGCATAATTGAAGATATCCTACTGATATCACAACATATTTTAAGCATAATAACTTATGGAACTTGTACTTGTCTTATCCGTTTACCCGTTATGCTTATACGCGTTCGGTACGGTTTATATAACTAGTTTGCATAAATTAGCCGAAACGGGTCAAACCTTATCATTTAAAAAAAAAAAATCCAGAATGTATTTAGTTTACCCATTTTATACAAGTCTTCATACTTGTTGGGTATAAATCACATTCCAATCCGGTCATCGCTTAATCTCGCGTTTTGTACCGTAAACTTTTCTTTAAAACTAACCGGTCTAAGTTACAACTTAAATAAGAACCGTTAGGAATCTAATAGGTTATTAAAACCTCCGTTCCAGATTAGGAGCCCAGTAAAAGCTATCTGCACTTGCTGATTAGAATATACGGCTGAGTTTAATTTACATTTTTAGCTCAAGTAAATGCTTTTAACTTATTTTCCCTTATACGGGCTTGGGATACGGTAAATTATTACCGCTTGGTCGGGTATTGAATATTTAATCGATTAGTGGTTAAATCATTGAGATAACCCGTTTTAATCTGTTTTGTTTGATACAAAGCATTTGGGGGTTAATATGACCGTGTCCTGGATATCCTCGACTCATTCATTTGAAATGGCCACGACTTAAGCACGGGGTGTAGGCATACACCTGACAGTTGCGTATGTAAAACGGTATCTCACTCGTGAGGGAACTTCTTGTGGGCTTATACTAGTAGTGTGTCTATTAATCTTATCCAGACTCTTTTATTTCAGGCCCTGAACGTACGACAAACATGTAAATCTATATACAAGATTATTTTAAATAATTGTCCCAAGTTATAAAAGAAAATTGTGCCTTATGCATTTAAATCAATTTTCATAAATGTTTTCAAAAGAGTTAGTTAATTGTATTTACCAGTGTAAACTGACGTATTTTCAAAAAGATTAAGTGCAGGTACTACGCGAAATGGGCTGGAAGCTCCTGAGTATTAAATAAAGAGTCTTGCAAGTTCTTAATACTTAAAGCCTGTCGAACAATATTTTCTTTATGATTTAAGATCCGCCAGTGGATCCACATACAACCGCTTGTATAATATTTAATTATACTTTGTGATTCGGTTTGTATGAATAGTTTACTTTCAAGACTTCCGCTGTGTATTAAACTGTGATTATTTGACTATGATGATATCAACTACGTCATGATACCCCCCACCGGGCCCACCGGTAATACGTGGAAATGTCGGGGTGTGACAGGTTGGTATCAGAGCCAACATTGAGTGAATTAAACACTAGCCTTTTGTATTTAATCTCAATGACACAGTTGCACATTCCTTGACTTCCGAGTCTAGGCAAACAACTTAGGACAAATCCTAATCTTAATCATTTTGCTTTATTTTTGTTTGTTTTGACAGGACTTCATTCAACATGCCTCCAAGAGTAAGGGGAAGGAGTATCATGACCCCCGACCACACCCTGGACGGGAGCCGCGAGCAGTCAAGTGCTACCGGTGGTTATTTTGAAAACATTGCAGCGGAAAATCTCATCAGAACCGTGAGTTAGGAAAATACTTGAGTTTAGAAACATCGGATTTTATGTATTAAATAAATGACAATAAACCCATGTTTTACAAATGTAGCTTTAATATGGGATAAACCCGAATATATGAAACAATGTTTTCTTAATTTAATTGATAAAATAAGCCACTTATTTAAGCCTTTCGGTGCTGTATCATCACTCTTATTCCAATCTACTGTAATCATCTGAAACGCGTTTTAAAAAGGTTTTGGTCAGCAGGAAATACTGGTGAGTTCATTCATTTTATATGAAAACACATTTGTTATAATTTACAGTATTAAGAGCGATTACAATGTTTATATATCAACCAATTACCCAACGGTATTTGTCACTCGACTTGTTTCAGTGACTATGGTCATATCACCCATTGGCTAACCCGTTGTCCAATTGTGACGATTATCAAGTAATGTATACAAAACCCCACATACCGGCTGTAATTGAAGACCACAAAGACTTAATCACTGTAATTATAACTTTGAAAATAAATAGGGTTTTGGAAATAATTTGGTAAAAAGAGAATGACTCACTTTATTAGCATATATCATTGATTAAATAAGCATCTTGATTCTAAGTCGTCTGATGATTACACATCTACTTATAGTTCTGAATCTTCTGGTAATTTAAGCGTCTATTTTGATTGTAAGTGTATAGTGCAGAGGTTGTAGTAGTTAAACATTTAGTTTAACAGAGCGGAATACGTATTAGTGTAAAACCACATCAAACCTAACGATGGTCACGAGATCAGAAACTTAACGAAATTCACAAAGTATAGTCTTATTTAGACAGCACTTTGGCATTCGTTAGTTGGTTTCCGAATCGATTGGACAGAGTATCGTATCAGTGATTTTTGGTTAGAACACCAACGTATAGAGAGAAGAATAGAAGAAATGAGCAAAGAAAAATGAATCCTAAGCTTCCTATTTATAGGTAGGAAATATGAAATTTCCAGGAAGTTTCCTATATACTTTTCTAGGAAGTTACATATACATTTTGTAGGAAGCTTCCTACCGACATATATATCCTCTAACACCTTCCTTGCACCTTCCTCATATATATCTATTTAGGTGTTTAATTTATTTAGTTAATTAATCTTACTTACCTGATTAATTAATCTTACTTAGCTTAATTAATCTTACTTAGCTGATTAATTAATCTTACTTAGCTGATTAATTAAATAGCTTACTTAGCTGTTAAGTTTTCTTTCTTTTTAAGTTTCCTTAGCTATTAAGTTTTCTTAACCGCTAAGTTTTACATAACCATTAAGTTTACTTAACCATTAAGTTTACTTAACTATTAAGTTTACTTTATTACTAAGTTTACTTAGCCATTAAGTTTTCTTAATCATTAAGGTTTCTTAACTATTAAGTTTACTTAACTGTTAAGTTGTCTTAACTACTAAGTTTACTTAATCATTAAGTGTTTTTAGCCACTAAGTTAACTTAATTGTTAAGTTATTTTAAATACTATGTTTACTTAATCGCTAAGTATTCTGGTTTAACAGCTCCTTAGTTACGAATTCTAATTTCTAGATACAATGGAACTCGTATTAGTGTATTAACTCATTTCAACTTTTAACGATAATCACGAGATCGAAACCCTCACAACGAATGACAAAGTATAGCCAGATATTGGCAGCACTTAAACATCCATTGGATCAGTTTTAATCGATCGGATACAAAATCGTGTTAGTGATTAGAGTTATTACTCTGATAACGAGCAGAGTTTCGGGATTTAGAAGTTCTGATATTAGAATGACAGAACAAGAGAGCAAGAGAAAGAAAAGAAGTGAACGCTTTGAAATGAAACCATCGGCTGCTATTTATAGGATGAAATAGGGGCGAGTCGCGGCTCGCGAAGCATATCAGCTTCTCCTTCGCGGCCCGCGAGGGAGTCTGGGTCGGTGTGAAGGTTGATGAATCATGGCGTGGTCTTGACACGTGGACGACACGTGTCCCTCATGCTTATCCGGAAACCACAGGCCTATCGCGCCCCGCGAAGACCTCTTCTAAATCTGTCGCGGCCCGCGACAAATGAAAATTATTGTTTTTCTTGGATTTTTATGAAAAGTAAGGTTCTACTGGTTTGGGTTTTCACTTACGGAGTGGTTTAGGAAATTTTTGTGTGAGTCGTTACATCCTCCCCACCTTGTTTAAAATCTCGTCCTCGAGATTTACTTGAATAAGTATGGATATTTTCTTTTCATTTCTGACTCTAGTTCCCAAGTATATTCTGGTCCTTGCTTTGAATTCCATCTTACTTTGGCCAGAACTATTCTCTATGCTTTGAGATTCTTATCTTTGACTTGTAAGATCTTTCAATGGACTTTTTATTTACCTCTATATCCTGAAGAGGTATAACTTAAAGATTTATCAGTTAAGTATTTCCTTAAGTTTTATACATGAAACAAATCATGTTTACCTGTCATTTTATTTGGAAATATTAACTGATAAGCTACTGGTCCAATTCTTTTAATAATTTCGAATGATCCAACAAATCTCGGGCTTAGCTTTTCTTTCTTACTGAATTTGACTATTCCTTTTCACGGAGAGATTTTTAGTAGTATTCTTTCTCTAATTTGAATTTCTAATGGTTTGCCGATCTCATGGCCCGATAGTTGCTTTTCTCATATTTCTGCTTGACATAATGGATGGTACCTTCATTCATAAAGTGCTTCAAATGGGCAATAATAATACTTGTAGGTTAATTATTGAAAAATCTTATGGGTGATAAGTGATAGTCCCACTTTCACCAATATTTATTGCTCATGTACTTAGCACATCTTTCTATGTTTTGTAGTGTTCCTTTACACTACTCAAAATAAGTCGGGTTAAAATTTTCCAAGAAATGAGAAGTGAAACGACTATCTTGATAGATAAAGAGATTCTATCTAATGAGATTATTTTATCCCTACACAACTTAACTAAGCGCTTTATACTAAAGGGTTTCCTTCATTGAGCAGACTTGGTTAGTCGATCCATAATTACCCAGATTGTGTCGCTTCTTGTTTTGAGTAATTTGGTAACAATATCCATTGTTATCAATCTCATTTCCATACTGATATCTTTATCTTTGAGGTAAACCTAAAGGGTTCTAATGTTCAGCTTTTACTTGCTAATCGATTAAATACTTAGAAACATAACTTTGCTACATCCTTTTTCATTCCTATCTATTAGTAATTCTTATTCAAATCTCGATACCTTATATTACGTACACGATGCATCAAATACTTAGTTCTATGAGCTTCTTCGAGAATCCTTTCTTGTAGGTTTCCTTGAATATGTACCCGAATTCTTTATGGAATCTCCAATTTCCATTAGTTCCTTTTTCTGATTCCTTCATCATTCCCTTTTTAAATCTTTCAGCATCATCCTTGATTGCTGTTTCTTGGGTACTTTTTAATTGTTTAATTAAATCTATCCACAAATTTAATCTAAGAGCTCGTACTTGTTTCAGCTTCTTATGAAACTTATGACTTAATGCATCAACTACTACATTAGTCTTAACTTTGTGACACAACAATCGGTGTTGTTCCCAGTCTCAGATGAATTCTGAGATACTTCTCACGATCGGGTGATAGTCCAAGTAGATCCTCTGGGAAAACGTCGGTTGGAATTTCTTTCAGTTCCATGCCTCTAGTGTTAATGAACTCCGAGACCATATACGCTATGTCTTACTTTCATGTATAACTCGCAGCTTTCATCTCAGAGACGAACTTACTCGGCTGGTTTGTCTTGTCTCCTTGTGGTCACTTCTCCGGTTGGCTTGCATATCTCAACCTAATTCAGCAATCACCTCAGGAATCATCGTTGCCATTTGTTCCTTTTTATGAAGAAGACAAAATTTTCCTTTCTATCAGTTCTTTTTATTCTTTCCACTTCATGGCATACGTCGTGATCATGTTTTTTGAAGATCGGGTCTTACTATCTTAATGTCTAAATTTTGAAGCATACATTACTTCATTTTTCTTAACATATATATTAATGGGTTGGACAACTTTAGTCTTTTGCAGTCCATGTATTTCGTAACAGTTTCTTTATTACTGGTAATCTTAGTAGGAATATAGGTGAAGAGAGTCTTGGTAAGTGCACCTAGTCGTGGTTACTCTTATCCTCACAAGAGTTCTCAAAGAAAGTAGAATTACTCTCATTAGCGTAGGTTTTGAGACGCTTTGTGCCTAGCACAACTTTTAGTTACAGGTTTCCTAATGTGTTAATAAGGTAATGCAAAGGGAATTCTTATACTTTCGATGGCGTCCTAACTTAAAGGGTTCCTGTCGTTTATATTGTCGCACGAGTTACGAGATAGATGATTGAAATAATGTTCGATATCGGAATTATAAATGTATACAAGAGATTCCTAATAAAGAAATCTAGAATTATCATTGACACACATGCTCGTGCTTTATTCTAAATTGTCAATCCTTATGGTTTTTGGATTCCCTTATAGATATATATATATCTATATAATCATATATTTCCCATACTGTTATATACATACCATTCATAAGGTCAAGGTATTTAACATATTCATATTTCCAAAAACAAGTCGGATATCAGGTCATGATACTTTTTAGGGAATTTTGTCATTTGTTTAACATATCATATACCTCATCTTACCCGGTTCTCACCGGAGAGGTAATTTGTATTTCCCATAAGTAGATTTTTCTCAATTCATGATTTAAAATGAATATTTTATTAGGGCTTTCATCAAAGAACAAGGTAATTAGTATTCACATGATGAATCATATTCTAGAACCAAGTAGTACCAATAAATAAGAAATAACAGTGGCCAAGTGTTATTGCTTATTTACCATACTTGCAACGTTCTAGTCATCATCCTCACGACATACCAATACCCATCACACTTTATTTATGCAAGCTTATCTCGAAGCTAATACTAAAGTATCTTTCTTAAGTTCAAGTCTAAATACTATCCTTGTTGCTACCAAATAATAATTTCCTAACTCTTTTGTTTAAGCTTAGGTATTATTACAACACCTAATTGCTTAAACCAGTGGCTTGGCTCTGATACCACCTTCTGTCACGACCCCCGACCACACCCTGGACGGGAGCCGCGAGCAGTCAAGTGGTACCAGTGGTTATTTTGAAAATATTGCAGCGGAAAATCTCATCATAACCATGAGTTAGGAAAATACCAGAGTTTAGAAACACCGGATTTTATTTATCAAATAGATGAGAATAAACCCATGTTTTACAAAGGTAGCTTTAATATGGGATAAACCCGAATATATGAAACAATGTTTTCTTAATTTAATTTAATTAATAAAACAAGCCACTTCTTTAAGCCTTTCGGTGACGTATCATCACTCTTATTCCAATCTATTGTATTCACCTGAAACGCGTTTTAAAAAGGTTTTGGTCAGCAGGAAATACTGGTGAGTTCATTCATTTTGTATGAAAATACATTTGTTATAATTTACAGTATTAAGGGCGATTACAATGTTTATATATCAACCAATTACCCAACGGTATTTGTCACTCGACTTGTTTCTGTGACTATGGTCATATCACCCATTGGCCAACCCGTTGTCCAATGGTGACGATTATCAAGTAATGTATGCAAAACCCCATATACCGGCTGTAATTGAAGACTATAAAGACTTAATCCCTGTAATTATAATTTTGAAAATAAATAGGGTTTTGGAAATAATTTGGTAAAAAGAAAATAACTCACTTTGTTAGCATATAGTCTTAATTAAATAAGCATCTTGATTCTAAGTCGTCTGATGATTACACATCTACTTATAGTTCTGAATCTTCTAGTAATTTAAGCGTCTATTTTGATTGTAAGTGTATAGTGCAGAGTTTCTGGTAGTTAAACATTTAGTTTAACAGAGCGGAATACGTATTAGTGTAAAACCACATCAAACCTAACGATGGTCACAAGATCAGAACCTTAACGAAATTCACAAAGTATAGTCTTATTTAGACAGCACTTTGGCATTCGTTAGTTGGTTTCTGAATCAATCGGACAGAATATCGTATCGGTGATTTTTGGTTAGAACACCAACGTATAGAGAGAAGAATAGAAGAAATGAGCAAAGAAAAATGAATCCTAAGCTTCCTATTTATAGGTAGGAAATATGAAATTTCTAGGAAGTTTCCTATATACTTTTCTAGGAAGTTACCTATACATTTTCTAGGATGCTTCCTACCCACATATATATCCTCTTACAGCTTCCTTGCACCTTCCTCATATATATCTATTTAGGTGTTTAATTTATTTAGTTAATTAATCTTACTTAGCCGATTAATTAATCTTACTTAGCTTAATTAATCTTACTTAGCTGATTAATTAATCTTACTTAGCTAATTAATTAAATAGCTTACTTAGCTGTTAAGTTTCCTTTCCTTTTAAGTTTCCTTAGCTATTAAGTTTTCTTAACCACTAAGTTTCCTTAACCGCTAAGTTTTACATAACCATTAAGTTTACTTAACCATTAAGTTTACTTAACTATTAAGTTTACTTAATTACTAAGTTTACTTAGCCATTAAGTTTTCTTAATCATTAATGCTTCTTAACTACTAAGTTTACTTAACTATTAAGTCGTCTTAACTACTAAGTTTACTTAATCATTAAGTTTTCTTAGCCACTAAGTTGACTTAATTGTTAAGTTATTTTAACTACTATGTTTACTTAATCGCTAAGTATTCTGGTTTAACAGCTCCTCAGTTACGAATTCTAATTTCTAGATACAATGGAACTCGTATTAGTGTATTAACTCATTTCAACTTTTAACGATAATCACGAGATCGAAACCCTCACAACGAATGAAAAAGTATAGCCAGATATTGGCAGCACTTAAACATCCATTGGATCAGTTTTAATCGATCGGATACAAAATCGTGTTAGTGATTAGAGTTATTACTTTGATAACGAGCAGAGTTTCTGGATTTAGAAGTTTTGACATTAGAATGACAGAACAAAAGAGCAAGAGAAAGAAAAGAAGTGAACGCTTTGAAATGAAACCATCGGCTGCTATTTATAGGCTGAAATTGGGGCGAGTCGCGGCTCGCGAAGCATATCAGCTTCTCCTTCGCGGCCCGCGAGGAAATCTGGGTCGGTGTAAAGGTTACTGAATCATGGCGTGGTCTTGACACATGGACGACATGTGTCCCTCATGCTTATCCGGAAACCACAGGCCTGTCGCGCCCCGCGAAGACCTCTTCTAAATCTGTCGTGGCCCGCGACAAATGAAAATTATTGTTTTTCTTGGATTTTTATGAAAAGTAAGGTTCTACTGGTTTGGGTTTTCACTTACGGAGCGGTTTAGGACATTTTTGTGTGAGTCGTTACAAGGAGCGGACAAGGAAAAGTCCCAATGCGGGGAAGGAATGATCATGAGGACGGACCATCTCACTGGCGCACACCATCAGCAACACTCAGCTTTAGTCCTCACGAAGACTGGAGAACCTACTTGGAGCCCGCGAGATGCTCAGTCTCACTTTGTTCCTCACCATCCTACCACCATTCGTTCGGGCCACATCAAGACGAAGAGCCTCACGATTCTCATCATTCTTTTATTCGTTTGCAGCGTTCGGGTTCACACAGTTCTTTCCAGAACCCAACTCCTTATTTCCAGAGCCGGTTTAACCCGTTGAACCAAGTCGAAGAACCAGAGGGTCCAAACCCTTTGGGGCCAGCTGACCATTTTCCCGAGTACCAAAACATGGATGTGGACGAGGATCCAGATCCCGAGCTACCACTGACTAGGACGCCGACGCATCCCATTGAGATTTCCAGTGGATCATCTTTTCATGGTTCGGCTTATAGTGGCCCTGATATCTGGGCCGAAAGTTGGGCTTCATACAAGTGGGAGTACACTCCCCCTCACCACTACTCACCACTACACCAGCAGGTCCCTTCAGAGGACCCACATTTTCAGGCGGTCATGTCACCACCACCAACAGCGCCAGAGCAACCACCGCCTCCGGAATCATCGAGGCGGAGAAGAAGTGCATGAATGTCCGTGCGTGGGGGTTTCCACTTCAGCACCCCCCAACACTCCAGCAACTGCAACTACCGCCGCTCTATGAAGACCCACAAATGGGTGGGCCTTCAAATGCAGTTTCTGAAGTCGACTCCGCACCAGTCGCACCAGCACCACCTATGGGTTATGAAAACCCAATCCCACCTTACCGAGGAGCAGCTGGGTACAACTCGTTTGAGCAGCAAGCTTATTCGGGTTATAACTACAACAATGCCCCTGCCATCGACCCATATGTTGAGGCAGCAAACTACAACGCTCTATACCCTAGGCCCTTCCCAGCTACGTACCCAACTGGGTACCCTGCATATGGGTATCAATACCCACCACCTCCAAAACCTCAGCAGCAGCAACCGCCACATCCACCACAAATTCAACCATCGTAGCAGCAAGAGATTCTCTAAAGGTTGCACGAGGTGGAGCAACGGGTAGACGAAGAGTGTAGGAGTCGCCGCGGTCTTCTAAAGGGTTTGGCAAACCTCATTAAGGGGAAGAATAAGAAGAAGGATTATTAGAAATCCTTAATTATTGTATTGTTACTTTATTTCAATTAAGTCCCTACGTGGACATTTCATTTATGTATTTGGTCCCTGCGTGGACTTTTCTTTTATTTCAGTCCCTGTGTGGACAAGTTATTTATTTAAAGTCCTGTTTAGGGCAGTTATTGTACTTTTGAGACAATTTATGGAATGCTTCATTTTAAATTCTTGTTTGTCATTATATATGTATGCATGTGCAATATAAAACAAATCAAAATTTCAATTCAATTTTCAATTGATCTGCCATTAACATTAAAAGAAATTTTAAAGGTCTAACCTAGCCCACATGTCGTTTTAGACAGGCCATGATGGTAAAACCTTTTAAGATTCAAATCTTTGTTAACATCTGAAAACATGTTAGCACTCCTGGCAAATGTGATTCGATAAAGTCACACTAGTCATTCCTATATTGGATTTTTCAAATTCCTTATCTAACCCGGTGATTTAAACATCCATTAGTGATGAAGTGCCTACGGGCCATATTTATTATCGTACAAGACAAATGACAGTGTAGTCTATGACTTCCTGTCAAGAAAAGGTGATGAACGGTGTTCAAACCAAAATGCCTCGATCCGATGAGGTCATGGCTTATAAATTAAATTGTCCTTGTGACTAGGCCTTTTGTGCCACCATAATATCCCTAATAATTTATAACTGGGTATAATTAAAATGAAAAAGATTTAATTTTACCAATATGGTCTATAATTGCCATGGTTAATGAATCATCAAAAATGATGATTCGATAATAAACATCTGAATAAATTGTTGTCATTATTTTATAGCAATCAAGCGTCATGGCTGAATCTGAAGAGGTTAATAGTCATCCAAGGGAAGGAAATAATAACACCAGAGTAAATGTAGCTGGTGTAGATCTTCAAGCATTGATAGACCATGCTGTTACTAGAGCCATTGACAGACAGTTCAAAGAACCAAGTAATACTCGCACAAAGTGATGTGTGCAAAATGCAACATATAAATTACATCAATTGTGGCATAAAACTAACCCTTTTTTAGTACTAATGTTGGAAAAAGTGTGCTTTTGTCTTCCTTTTGTATTTTCAGGATTAAATGAGCTCAAATTAACAAAAGAAGCAAAAAGACAGCAAAATCTAACATAAATACAAGAAAAGGAACAAACGTGACATGCCCGACCCCACGACAGCATCTTCCCAAGCAAAACAAGAAGACAGAAGACTGAACACGCCCCGTGCTCAGCCGGCACGGGGGCGTGCCCAAGTGTCAGCAGAAAAGACAAAGTGGTAGAAGCTTCTATTTGTGACAACTGGCACCAAACCAGTAATTTCTGTACACTTTAATTATTATCTAATGACTGCAATTATGTGCTTAATTGTCAGCAATGTCTGAACACATGATTAAACAAGTGAATTCATGCACGTTGTATACTACAAAATATTGCTTTATGCATGAACGAGAGCGTTGCGTCAGAAATACTAGTAAACTCACCGGTAAGACACACTGTGTCAACAGAACTGCAGAAAGCAGTCAGACCTTAGAATTGAGGCCTAGGTGTAGGTCCGACGACAAAAGTACATTAAAACCCACGAGTACATGCAAAGGTTTAATATATAGACATTGCGAAAGCAAAAATAAGCACTAAAAAGCACCCGAAACGCACTTTAAGTGCAGAATTTTATATAATTCAGCTCTAAACAGCTTTTAACAACATAAATATCATGCAGAAATTAAGTTTTATTATCCAGAATACCTCCCCAAGTGTTGGGAATTGAAAGGGTACAAAAAGATACTTATTAGACACTAAAAGGTGCAATTTAGCACTTTAATGAATCGGTATCTAACCGAACAACCGGACATTACCCGGAACACCAAAATAATGCTAGAAGCATTGTTTTTATTTTTCTAAGCTAGTTAGGTTCCCCGAACACCCTAACACACTATACATTAAATAACACACACTAATATCCTAACTAACACCTTTGAGTCCTAACTAAATCAAGTAACTAACCATTACAAGTTACACTTTACCCCCCCCCCCCCCATTGGTGGCCGGTTAGGGGACATAAATCCCACTCCTTGATTTTTTTCCATTTGTTTAAAGGATTGGTTGGTACTTTGGAAACACTAAACCCATGAGATAAAGCCATGACATGGATATAAGTATGGCACCATGAGTTCATACCTTCATTCCTCACACACTCAAAACACACACTTTCTCTCTTCCTTCCCTTCCTTGTTCTCGGCTCAACCAAGCACCACCACCACCCTTATTTTCAAACATCATCCATCCATTCCAAGGTGATATTGAGGTGTAAGAAGGTCACTAACGAAGCTCGGTGCAAGCGGATCTTGAAGGACCTTCACCATTTGCTTTTATCCACCTCATTTGCACACTTGAACTTCCCTAGCCTTGAGCTAGTAGTAAGTGTTCTAAAACATCCTCTTGTTCTTGTTGAAAGTGGTTAATAGGTGATTTAACGGTTAAAACTCAAGAACACACAAGATCAAAACTAAAAGTCTTGAAAGAAAGATGAACTAGTTGGATAAAGAGTAGATATGTGTGTAAATCATGTGAATCTTGTATGGTTGTTATTATTTGATGTTGTTGTTAGTAGAAACAAGATGGATCATCATCTAGACATACTAGTCCATGTTTGAGAGCATGAACTAGTAGGATGTAAAAGTTAGAAAGTTGAAGGATGATGGATCCATCCATTCATAAGTCTTGAACTTGAGTAAATAAAATTTTTCTTGTAAAATAAGACTCTAAACATGTAGATCTAAAGATCTACAAGTGGTTTTTCGGAAGAACCAAGCGGAGAATGCTAGTTTTGTTAAAACCCGGACCTTACATAAACTAAAAGCATTTTAGTAAATAAACAAGTGTGTAAACACTTGTGTCACAAGAAAAATTTAACAAGAAATATGTTTGGTAAATCATGACTAGAAGTTGTGAAAATACATACTCTTTAAAGATAAAGTTTTTAAGAAACTAAACTTATTTTTAAAGGTAACAAGACTTACTAAATGTGCTAGTAAGTTACTACATATTTTTACAAACCTTCAAGTTCATAAGTTGTGATATATGCTTGTTTTGACAAGTTTGATAAATAAAGGTTGTTGTTGATTGTTGTTGATATAGTTGTTGATTTTAAAAGAAAATAAACACATGTTTTGAAAACATGGGAAACCTCCATTTTTAGGGGAAACTCTGTCAAAATTTTTATAAATTTTGACACTTAGAAAAATATAAGTTTTGAGAAACTTATTCCCTAAAAATGTATCTTAAAATATTACCAAGGTTTCCCTAATTTCTGGTGATAAGAAATGAGGATTTCTTCAAAAATAAAAATGGATATTAAGTATGTATATATTTTTGAGAAAAATATATATATTATTTGATCACCAACTTTTGTGCTAAGTGTATATAGTATGTGTTATACGTGCTAGTGTATTTAGACTTAAAAATACACTAAATACTCATGAGAAGTATAAACACAAAAATACACATACAACATACAAGATACATAATTCGGGTGCAAAGTGCAAAACACGAGATACTTATATTAATTTATGAGAAAATAATATAAGTAAGATACTTAGTTAAAAATATAAAATATTTTTAACACAACAATACAAATACAAAAGATAGTGACTCGTGCTTTACGAAGCAAGTCTAGCGACTGGCGTTAAGAAAACACGTTTAGGTCATGACGCTCTATAAGCAAAATCCGGTGAAGTTTACGACGCAAGAAACGCAAAGTTGTGAGTTCATGCTCCCCCTTTTCTTTAACTGTTTTCAGTTTTATAACTTCGGGGGTGAAATACATGTACAAATATTGCTATGTTTACAAATGGTATGATAACAAGAAGCACACTTGGTGAGGACGAGTACCAAGTGTGATGAGATATAAGAATACAAGAAGCGCACTTGGGGAGGACGAGAACCAAGTATGATGCGTTATGAGAAATGATACGAGAAATCGTGTCACGAATAGGGTACATAAGCACTATTAATTAACTATATACCTAGACCGCAGAACAAAAGGTTAGATCTAACGGGTGCCGGGCAGCCACACTCTCGGTGAGGGCGAGTATTGAGTAGTGCTTTTGTGTCTCAGAATATGCCAACTAGAAAATGCCTAAGGTTTGGTGACTTCCTATGTCGTGTCACATGTTAATGGCTTTGCAACCCATTAACAATCCTGATACTTACAGGAATACTTTATTTACTTAAAAATTCATACCATACTAAAACTTGATTTATACTTGAGTACGTGGGGTACACAAGTAAACGTGAATTAAACTTGAGTACGTGGGGTACTCAAGTAAACTTGAATTATACATGAGTACGTGGGGTACACATGAAAACTTGATTTATACTTGAGTACGTGGGGTACTCAAGAAAACTTGAATTATACTTGAGTACGTGGGGTACTCAAGAAAACGGGAATTATACTTGAGTACGTGGGGTACTTAAGAAAAACTTAAATTATACATGAGTACGTGGTGTACACATGAAACTTGAGTTATATATGAAAGCTTGATTTATACATGACACAAACTATGTTTTCATACAAAGTATACAAACGTGAAATACAAAAACTGCATGAATTCACACCAACATTATGTTGACGTTTTTCTAAAAACTCACATGTATTTCAGGTAACTAGGATGGATGTGCGCGTGGTCTTACTCATGCTCGTGGATGTCGCTTTGTTTATCGTTAAATAAAGTTGTAACTTTTAAGACAATATGCTATCTCGTGTTGTAAACACTTGACTTATGTTTTCAGTAATGTAATGTTTGAAGTTACTTTTGAGCATGTAGTATGTTTACTCTTCGTATGCAATGAGAACCTTTCATGATCACACCTCGTGCTTCCGCCCCAGAAAGGGGTGTGACAGATTGGTATCAGAGCTGCGATTGTAGTGAACCAGGATTCCTTCTCGAGTCTACTCTACAATCTCTAGGATCCTTTCACGAGAACAATTTTTCAAAGATTTTTCATTGCATAAAACGTCCTGCGACATCCACTACCTGAAACTGTTTACAAAGAGTCTAGAAAAGACACTACGAGACTTAGGGTGCACCGAAGTAGCACTTGTCTTTAACTGAGAAATTACTTGCAATTACGTGTGATAATTGTTATATACTAGAAGTAGAATGTCACAACTATACGTGACTTTACCTGAAAGCAATGGCCTATCTGAAGGAAGGAATACGCGGATGAAACGAACTGTGCGGACTGTGCAAGGAGTTACGTAATTATGGATGCATACATAATTATGGAATTCAGTGCACAGAAATCACAGCAAGTCTTGTCACGTATAGATTCCCTTAGTGCTAGCCTACTAAGCACTCTGCTAGAGTAATAATTGTTTGATGTCACTTATGTGGTATATACCTGTGAATATATATGCTACTACTGTCTAGTGTGACGATATCAAACAAATGTTTAACCCTGTTGTGTTATGTTCTGTCAGAACATGGCACCCAGGAAAGCTGTGAATGCTCGTAATGATGATCAACCTCCTCGTCCCCCACTGCCAAGAACTGCTGAAGAGCTGAATGCTCTACTGGAAGAAAGGATCTCCGCTGCTATCGCCCAGTACGAGGCGAACCGTGCTCAAGACAGTGGAGGACCAATCAATGCTAGACGTAACGGGCATGGAGATTCGTTTGGAGGAAACGCAGCTCAAGGTAACCTTAAGACGATTTGCTAAGCATGGAGAAATTTATGAACGGTCTTTGTTCCATTATTTCTTCGATTGCTCACATGTGAATTGGTTGAATCAATTCCAGGCTGCACTTTTAAGCAGTTCCTCGACTGCAAGCCGATGAACTACGACGGCACAGGAGGTGCAGTAGCATTTGTGCGTTGGACGGAGAAGACTGAAGCTACTATCCGCATGAGCAAGTGTACCGCGGATCAGGAAGTCACTTTTGCTACCGGATTGTTTGTCGATGATGCTCTGACTTGGTGGAACCTACAAGCCCAAACTTTGGGTGATGATGCCGCTTATGGCCTAACTTGGGATGAACTGAAAGAAAGAATGAGAGAGAAGTACTGCTCTCGTGCGGAACTCCAAAGGCTGGAAACGGAGTTCTGGCACTTGACCATGGAAGGTGCTGATATTAATGGTTATACTCGAAGGTTCCACGATCTGTCAAGAGTGCTTCCCTACATGGTGACTCCCGAATTCAAGCGCGTTGAACGCTACATTTGGGGACTGGCCCCAGAGTTTCGTGGCATGGTAACTTCGGCCAAACCACAAACAATCACCGAAGCTGTAACTCTGGCTGTCAGCCTTACTGAAGATTGTGTTCGCATGAAGAAGTTATCGCTGAACCCCACTGAAAAGACCGAGACGCATGCTGAGTCGTCCGGTGACAAGAAAAGGAAACATGCAAACCTGAATCAAGCAACTCGTAACAACAAAAGTTTCAACAACAAGAAGTGTGATGCTAACCCGCCTCAGGAGAAGAAAACCCCTGCAACCAAAGGATACCAAGGCATCATACCTAAGTGCCAAAAGTGTAAGTTTCATCATGAAGGAGCTTGTCGCATTCCAAGGTGCGACAAATGTGGAAGGTTGGGTCATCAAACAGAAGACTGTTGGGGAAAAGGAAAGAACTGGAATGGAAATGGTGCTGGTAACCAGAATTGTAACGGGAAAGGGCAGAACCAAGGATGCTTCATTTGTGGAAGCAATGATCATTTCATGAAGGACTGCCCAAAGGGAAACAATGCTCAGGCTCGAGCATTTGTGATTGGAGCAAAGGACGCACGCGAGGACCCTAATGTGGTCACCGGTACGTTTCTCATTAACAATCACTTTGCATCCATATTATTTGACACTGGCGCCGATTATAGCTTCATGTCTGTGGAATTTAAACGCATGCTTGGAATAGAATCTAGTAGATTAGAAATTCCTTATTCCATAGAACTAGCCAATGGTAAACTCGTTGAATCAGGCGAAGTTGTTAGAGGCTGCACATTAGAACTCGGTGAACGAAGATTTAGCATTGACCTCTTACCTATTCAATTGGGTAGCTTCGATGTAGTAGTCGGAATGGACTGGTTGTCCAAGAATAAAGCTGAGGTTATTTGTCATGAGAAAATCATTCGCATCCCTTTGGCAAATAATGAAACTCTCATCGTACATGGAGAAAGACGAAACACGCCTCTACGAATCATCAGTTGTATGAAGGCACATAAGTGCTTAAGGAAAGGATGTGTTGCCTTCCTAGCACACGTTATAGACACGAAGGCAGAGGAGCCTAAACTCGAAGACAATCCTGTGGTGAAGGAATTTCCTGATGTTTTTCTTGAAGATCTGCCAGGACTACCTCCGCAACGACAAGTCGAATTTCATATAGACTTGGTTCCAGGAGCCGCTCCTGTAGCCAAGGCTCCCAATCGACTTGTGCCATCCGAAATGCAAGAATTATCTACACAACTCCAGGAGTTGTTGGTTAAAGGATTCATAAGGCCAAGCTTCTCACCTTGGGGAGCTCCAGTATTATTCGTGAAAAAGAAGGATGGAACACTGCGGATGTGTATCGATTACAGAGAACTAAACAAGCTCACGATCAAAAATGGGTATCCACTACGAAGGATTGATGACTTATTTGATCAATTACAAGGATCAAGCTACTATTCCAAGATCGACCTTCGATCTGGATACCATCAGCTAAGAATCCAAGAAGAAAGCGTGCCAAAGACTGCTTTCAGAACGCGATATGGGCACTACAAATTTCTTGTGATGCCATTCGGGCTGACGAATGCACCAGCGGTCTTTATGGATCTGATGAACCGCGTATGCAAACCATATCTCGATAAATTCGTGATTGTATTTATTGATGATATCCTGATTTACTCGCGAACGAAAGAAGAACACGAGCAACACCTCAGAACTATTCTGGAACTACTGAAGAAAGAGAAGCTTTATGCAATGTTCTCGAAGTGCGAGTTCTGGATTCGCGAAGTACAATTTCTTGGCCACGTGGTGAATGAGAAGGGCATTCATGTAGACCCGTCCAAAATAGAAGCAATAAAGAATTGGGAAGCTCCCAAGACCCCAACTGAAGTTCGTCAATTTTTGGGCTTAGCTGGCTATTATCGGCGATTCATCGAGAATTTCTCAAAGATAGCTCAACCGCTAACGACCCTTACTCAGAAAGACAAGAAATACGACTGGGGTTTTCAAACAGGAAGAAGCCTTCCAACTACTCAAGAACAAGCTATGCGATGCACCAATACTATCATTACCCGAAGGCACAGAAGACTTCGTGGTATACTGCGACGCCTCACGACAAGGCTTGGGTTGCGTGCTCATGCAACGCCAGAAAGTCATCGCTTACGCTTCAAGACAATTGAAGGTACATGAAAGAAACTATACCACTCATGCCCTGGAGTTGGGCGCAGTGGTATTCGCCTTGAAGGTCTGGCGACACTATTTATATAGTACTCGATGTACAATCTTCACAGATCACAAAAGCTTACAACACATATTTGATCAGAAGGAATTGAATATGCGCCAGCGGCGATGGGTCGAGCAGCTAAATGATTACGACTGTGACATCAAGTACCATCCTGGAAAGGAAAACGTTGTAGCAGACGCGCTAAGTCGAAAAGAAAGGGGTGTGATAAGGGTTCGAGCACTGGAAATGACGATTCGAACGAACCTCACTGCACGCATTCGTGATGCGCTACAAGAAGCTCTTAAAGGAGAAAACTGCAAAGCTGAATACCTTCAGGGTATGTTGAAATATATGTTGCCAAATGAAGAGGGAGCCTTATACTTTAAGAAGCGTATTTGGGTTCCACTCTATGGTGGCATACGAGAAGTCATTCTTGACGAAGCGCACAAATCGAGATACTCGATCCATCCAGGATCAGATAAAATGTATCAAGACTTAAAGGAATATTACTGGTGGCCGAGACTTAAAAGCGATGTTGCTGTCTATGTTGGAAAATGCCTAACCTGTGCCAAAGTTAAGGCAGAATATCAGAAGCCGTCCGGCCTACTACAACAACCAGAGATACCCATGTGGAAGTGGGAGCAAATCTCGATGGACTTCATAACGAAATTACCCAGGACCCTAAGAGGGCACGATATGATATGGGTGATAGTTGATCGGTTAACAAAGTCTGCGTACTTCCTACCAATCCGAGAAAAAGACAGCACTGGAAAGCTTGCTGAGATATACTTAAGGGAGATTGTGGCACGACATGGAGTGCCAATCTCAATTATTTCAGACAGAGATGGGCGCTTTGTCTCAAGAATCTGGCAATCATTTCAGGAAGCCTTTGGATCTCAGTTAGATCTAAGCACGACATTCCATCCACAAACAGACGACCAGAGCGAACGGACTATACAAACATTAGAAGATATGCTTCGCGCATGCGTCATGGATCTAGGCGGCAGCTGGGATACTCATCTACCTTTAGTTGAGTTTTCCTACAATAACAGTTATCATACGAGCATAAAAGCCGCACCGTTCGAAGATCTGTATGGCCGCAAGTGCCGATCGCCCTTATGTTGGGCAGACGCTGGAGATAAACGTATGGTTGGTCCTGAACTTGTACAAGAGACAACCGACAAGATTGCGCAGATCCGAGGGCACATTAAGGCGGCTCGAGATCGACGAAAGAGCTACGCTGATCTGAAAAGAAAACCAGTAGAATTCGAGGTGGGAGACAAAGTGTTGTTGAAGGTCTCACCTTGGAAGGGCGTAGTAAGATTTGGAAAACGTGGAAAGCTGAATCCACGATACATCGGACCATTCAGAATCTCGTAAAGAATTGGTACCATGGCTTACAAGTTGGAATTACCGGAATAACTTAATGGAGTACATGATACGTTCCATGTATCCAACCTCAAGAAGAGTCCAACACAAGAAAACGTGATCATCCCTGTGGATGAAGTGCATATTGATTACGCCCTCCGATTTACAGAACAACCCGTGGAGGTTACCGACTGGAAAGTCAACAAGACCAGGAGGAGCACTGTTAAACTTGTCAAAGTACGTTGGAGCTCTAAGCACGGACCCGAGTACACATGGGAACGTGAAGACCAGTTCAAAGAAAAGTATCCCCACCTATTCAAGAAGACTCCTGCGAGAGTTAGTTCAGCCTGAACTTCGGGACGAAATTCTTTTAACGGGGGGAGACTGTGACAACTGGCACCAAACCGGTAATTTCCGTACGCTTTAATTATTATCTAATAATTGCAATTATGTGCTTAATTGTCAGCCATGTCTGAACACATGATTAAACAAGTGAATTCATGCACGTTGTATACTACAAAATACTGCTTTATGCATGAACGAGAGCGTTGCGTCAGAAATACTAGTAAACTCACCGGTAAGACACACTGTGTCAACAGAACTGCAGAAAGCAGTCAGACATTAGAATTGAGGCCTAGGTGTAGGTCCGATGATAAAAGTACATTAAAACCCAAGAGTACATGCAAGGGTTTAATATATAGACATTGCGAAAGCAAAAATAAGCACTAAAAAGCACCCGAAACGCACTTTAAGTGCAAAATTTTATATAATTCAGCTCTAAACATCTTTTAACAATAAAAATATCATGCAGAAATTATGTTTTATTATCCAGAATACCTCACCAAGTGTTGGGAATTGAAAGGGTACAAAAAGATACTTATTAGACACTAAAAGGTGCAATTTAGCACTTTAACGATTCGGTATCTAACCGAACAACCGGACATTACCCGGAACACCAAAATAATGCTAGAAGCATTGTTTTTATTTTTCTAAGCTAGTTAGGTTCCCCGAACACCCTAACACACTATACATTAAATAACACACACTAATATCCTAACTAACACCTTTGAGTCCTAACTAAATCAAGTAACTAACCATTACAAGTTACACTTTACCCCCCCCCATTGGTGGCCGGTTAGGGGACATAAATCCCACTCCTTGATTTCTTTCCATTTGTTTAAAGGATTGGTTGGTACTTTGGAAACACTAAACCCATGAGATAAAGCCATGACATGGATATAAGTATGGCACCATGAGTTCATACCTTCATTCCTCACACACTCAAAACACACATTTTCTCTCTTCCTTCCCTTCCTTGTTCTCGGTTCAACCAAGCACCACCACCACCCTCATTTTCAAACATCATCCATCCATTCTAAGGTGATATTGAGGTGTAAGAAGGTCACTAACGAAGCTCGGTGCAAGCGGATCTTGAAGGACCTTCACCATTTGCTTTTATCCACCTCATTTGCACTCTTGAACTTCCCTAGCCTTGAGCTAGTAGTAAGTGTTCTAAAACATCCTCTTGTTCTTGTTGAAAGTGGTTAATAGGTGATTTAACAGTTAAAACTCAAGAGCACACAAGATCAAAACTAAGAGTCTTGAAAGAAAGATAAACTAGTTGGATAAAGAGTAGATATGTGTGTAAATCATGTGAATCTTGTATGGTTGTTATTATTTGATGTTGTTGTTAGTAGAAACAAGATGGATCATCATCTAGACATACTAGTTCATGTTTGCGAGCATGAACTAGTAGGATGTAAAAGTTAGAAAGTTGAAGGATGATGGATCCATCCATTCATAAGTCTTGAACTTGAGTAAATAATTTTTTTCTTGTAAAATAAGACTCTAAACATGTAGATCTAAAGATCTACAAGTGGTTTTTCGGAAGAACCAAGCGGAGAATGCTAGTTTTGTTAAAACCCGGACCTTACATAAACTAAAAGCATTTTAGTAAATAAACAAGTGTGTAAACAAGACTTATTTTTAAAGGTAACAAGACTTACTAAATGTGCTAGTAAGTTACTACATATTTTTACAAACCTTCAAGTTCATAAGTTGTGATATATGCTTGTTTTGACAAGTTTGATAAATAAAGGTTGTTGTTGATATAGTTGTTGATTTTAAAAGAAAATAAACACATGTTTTGGAAACATGAGAAACCTCCATTTTTAGGGGAAACTCTGTCAAAATTTTTATAAATTTTGACACTTAGAAAAATATAAGTTTTGAGAAACTTATTCCCTAAAAATGTATCTTAAAATATTACCAAGGTTTCCCTAATTTTTGGTGATAAGAAATGAGGATTTCTTCAAAAATAAAAATGGATATTAAGTATGTATATATTTTTAAGAAAAATATATATATATTATTTGATCACCAACTTTTGTGCTAAGTGTATATAGTATGTGTTATACGTGCTAGTGTATTTAGACTTAAAAATACACTAAATACTCATGAGAAGTATAAACACAAAAATACACATACAACATACAAGATACATAATTCGGGTGCAAAGTGCAAAACACGAGATACTTATATTAATTTATGAGAAAATAATATAAGTAAGATACTTAGTTAAAAATATAAAATATTTTTAACACAACAATACAAATAAAAAAGATAGTGACTCGTGCTTTACGAAGCAAGTCTAGCGACTGACGTTAAGAAAACACGTTTAGGTCACGACGCTCTATAAGCAAAATCCGGTGAAGTTTACGACGCAAGGAACGCAAAGTTGTGAGTTCATGCTCCCCCTTTTCTTTAACTGTTTTCAGTTTTATAACTTCGGGGGTGAAATACATGTACAAATATTGCTATGTTTACAAATGGTATGATAACATGAAGCACACTTGGTGAGGACGAGTACCAAGTGTGATGAGATATAAGAATACAAGAAGCGCACTTGGTGAGGACGAGAACCAAGTATGATGCGTTATGAGAAATGATACGAGAAATCGTGTCACGAATAGGGTACATAAGCACCATTAATCAACTATATACCTAGACCGCAAAACAAAAGGTTAGATCTAACGGGTGCCGGGCAGCCACACTCTCGGTGAGGGCGAGTATCGAGTAGTGCTTTTGTGTCTCAGAATATGCCAACTAGAAAATGCCTAAGGTTTGGTGACTTCCTATGTCGTGTCATATGTTAATGGCTTTGCAACCCATTAACAATCTTAATACTTACAGGAATACTTTATTTACTTAAAAATTCATACCATACTAAAACTTGATTTATACTTGAGTACGTGGGGTACACAAGTAAACGTGAATTAAACTTGAGTACGTGGGGTACTCAAGTAAACTTGAATTATACATGAGTACGTGGGGTACACATGAAAACTTGATTTATACTTGAGTACGTGGGGTACTCAAGAAAACTTGAATTATACTTGAGTACGTGGGGTACTCAAGAAAACGGGAATTATACTTGAGTACGTAGGGTACTTAAGAAAAACTTAAATTATACATGAGTACGTGGTGTACACATGAAACTTGAGTTATATATGAAAGCTTGATTTATACATGACACAAACTATGTTTTCATACAAAGTATACAAACGTGAAATACAAAAACTGCATGAATTCACACCAATATTATGTTGACGTTTTTCCAAAAACTCACTTGTATTTCAGGTAACTAGGATGGATGTGCGCGTGGTCTTACTCATGCTCGTGGATGTCGCTTTGTTTATCATTAAATAAAGTTGTAACTTTTAAGACAATATGCTATCTCGTGTTGTAAACACTTGACTTATGTTTTCAGTAATGTAATGTTTGAAGTTACTTTTGAGCATGTAGTATGTTTACTCTTCGTATGCAATGAGAACCTTTCATGATCACACCTCGTGCTTCCGCCGCAGAAAGGGGTGTGACACTATTGCCCACCACGGGGCCGTGCTCAGCGGACACGGGGCCGTGGTCAACTATAAGATTCGCATAATCCAGGAAAATCTTGATAGTACAGATATGCTTCTGCACACGGTGTCGTGCTCAGCGGACACGGGGGCGTGGTCAACTAATAAGACAAGCTGCATTAAATGAAGAAAGAGAAGGATGTGGACACGGGGTCGTGCCCGAGCTTCTGTTCAGCCTATAAATAGGAGTGCTTGGCTCAAGCTCAAACCATCCCTTGGCACACCACCTCTCTCACACTTCACCCACCACCCACCGCCACCATAACACCATCATCCACCACCATCATCCATTGTCCATCGTAAAGTGTGTGAGTCGTCTCGGGATCCAAGATTGATCGTAAGAGTTCTTGACAATCAAGGCCATGTTTGCCTAAGTCTCTTACATCACTTGGTGAAGACAAGTGTCTAGTGTAATACTTTTTATTTTTAATCTTTTCGCACTTTTTACTTGGTTTTGTATTAATGACTTTAATAACTAGTTTCTTATGTTGAAGGTGATTCTTCCTTATCGTTTGTCCGTGGTATCTTGGCATTATTTTACTGTCTATATAAAATAAAAGATTTACACCATTCATATCTCCACGGTCTATATGGAGGTATGTTGGCTACCTGGTCGGGGGTTAAGGGAACGGTTTGGTAAGAGTCTTGCCGGGGTTCAGCGTTTAGAGATCCTGGAAGGGACCTGGGTCAAATTTAGTAGGACCTCCTTCAATACTTAACGGCATTGGATGGCGGGGGTCCAAACTCTTTGATCCCCTCATAAGTTAAACTACTATTAATACTATAAACCGGCTATTTAGGACTGTATCCCTGCTGACTCAGACTACTTAGCCTAGGGTAACGTCACCTTCAAAAGAGGGGCCTACCATAATTTGCATTAATAACTTAATTAATTATCTTTCAATAATCCGACCCTTTAGGATTGTATCCTTGCTGACTCAAACTACTGGGTTGAGGGTAACGTCACCTTCAAAAGACGGGCCTACTACAATAACTAAGATAATCTCTTAAATAAGTGCAAAAGTGCGGAAATAATCAAATGTTACACTATACACGAGTCAGAACCAAGTGATTCATCTTGTCTATATGTTTTTCTTTTTATTTTTATTTTCAGCATTTTTAGTTAGTTTTATTTTTCTTAGTTTAAAACATTTTTCTAAACCTTTTGATTTGATTAGACGTTGAGGATAAACCGGTACTAAAAACTCTTATGTCCTTGGACGACCTCGGTATCTTACCAACACTATACTACGCTCACGAAGGGTGCACTTGCCCATATGTGTGTTTAGTGTTAGTAAATATTGTGTTTTATAAATTTAAAACTTGGCTAAAAAAGTGTAAAAAGGGCTTAAAATATACTTAAACTTATATATACACTTCACATGCATCAAGTTTTTGGCGCCGTTGCCGGGGACACAAGGATTTTAAGAAAGTTAGGAATCAACGGCCTAATCGTTTTTTCTTATTTTTCATTTTTTAGGATTTTTTCTTAGTTTTTCAGCTTCTGCAGAACTCAGCACGGGTCGTGCCCGCTGAACACGCCCCGTGCCCAATCATTGGAACTGGCAATCCTGTTTTAAGTCAGACAGTAAGCTGAACACGGGGCCATGCCCACTAAACACGCCCCCGTGCCCAAGATTCAGTTACTGAAAACAGAACCGTAAGATCCCGACGGTTGGTAATTTCTGACACAAACATGAGTGATACTGATACTTTTTACTTTCGGCACTCTTATGGTACGTGGTGTCAATTATGTGGTGGTAACCATAAGGAATTAGAATGTTATTTTCTAAATTATAAGCCCCACTATTTAGACCATCGTCTCCTTGTATCCTTAAGAGTGGCGAAAGTAAAAATAATCCCTATCTCTCCCTCGAATGCTCTCAACCGGATTTTCTAGGAGAAATGCTTCTCGATGAATTATTTCAATTAGAAGATCTAATCCTTAATTGGTTAAACAAACTTAGGAAAGATTTCAATAATCTATCCGAAGACGATAACCAAGAAGAAAGGTTGGGCTCGCATTCAAACAACTTCGTTATTCCCGACGATTCTTCTAATTCTAGTGAGGACTTGAGCGATAGTCGTCCCTGTGTCGATTGTGCCATGAAGGACTCCCCATCAACTTCGTTCGATGCATACATAGACCTGAGCGATTTGACATACACCTTCTTTAACGAGAGCCCGGGAAAGGGTTGGACTTGTCCATCTACATATAGCATAGGAATAACCCTCACCGACAACCTCTTGCGTTCTCGTCTTGATCTAGATCAACTAAGGTATCTTAGGCACTTTGGGGTTGTTCATCCAGTAAGGAACCACCCGATCAGGAAAAGTTCCTTGAAAATAGACAAACTGCATAAACAGCCCTCCGACACGGGGCAGTGCCCAGGCCAACACGCCCCCGTGTCCACCAAAAGATTCCCTTCTGACATCTGTCAGAATATGGACAAAACGTGTCAGGATCTTTCCTGCATACGTGGCCGTGTCCAGCCGACACGGGGCCGTGTCTAGCATGCTTTCGTCTTCTATAAATGCAGCCAAGAATCCTGTACATTTGGACCATCCAGGGACAGAGATTTGAAAGGATTTTCAACTTACCATCCTTGGTATGTTCTAAAAGAAGGTTCTAACAAACATCTTGTCATTTCCTCTTTTATCCATTACCTTCTTCTTCATCTTTCTTGCAACAACACCTCCATTAAAGCTTGATTTCAATCTTTATTGTGATGTTTGTTAAATTTTTGTTCAAGGAATCTTGTTAAAAATAAGTTACACAACATTGTTTTAAGTTATTTCGGTTCAAAAATGTTTCATAAGTTGGGAAAATAACTTGAAACACCAAGATTCCTTGTTCTAAAAAACTGCAGAAAGTTGAACACGGGGCCGTGCTCAGTGAGCACGGGGCCGTGTCCGTGGTACTGTTTCATTAAAACGAACTATATTTGGTTTGTTTTCGTAGAATGTCTAGCCAAAACAGTGGAACCTCTTCTGTGCACTCCAGAAACAGTCGAAGGGAAAGGAGGCCATCAATTGAAGCAACTCTCGTAAGATACGTGATGGCGTTACGTGAAGCCCTTGACGAGATGACTTCGGTAGAGGAGGTCCTAATAGACCGTATAAATTATCTTTCGGTGGGGTTGGAAAACATTTTTCAAGAAATAAACCTCTTGCACCAGAGGTTAAACATTCTTGTAACACCTCCCATGGAACCGATCCTCCCTCAAGAGGATTGGAACCTAGCACTTGGAATCCACAATCCTACCGGTTGGGACGACATTCCAGTGGAACCACCTCTTGCAGATCTACAAGAAGTCCCGGTGGAGGTTGCACCTCCTCAAACAAATGCCAATGAGCCCGCTTTTCTTCTCCCTAGGGAGATAGAAGAATGGCTCGCCGACGTGTGAGGAACCCATGCCCGGAAAAAGAAGTTCTTCAAGCCACATTTAACCGAGGGATTTACCTTTTCGGAAATTTTGCTAATAGAATAAGTTGTAGGCTAGAAACTTCTTGGTTTAGATTTCTTGTGTTTCTTTGACCTAACTATCTAGTATTTTTATTTTCTAGGACTATTATGTAATTCTCTCTATGACTTAATGAATGATGGTTTTAGTTAATTTGGTGTTTGGATGGTGTTGAAATGAATAAAACACACTTGATATGGCAAAGGATGGAAGGGAAACTTGAACCAGCACCCCATGCAGGAAAACAGGACCATCCGACAAAATTTCTTCATTACACTAAGTTCGGCACGGGCCGTGTCCGCCCAACACGGCCCCGTGCTGCACAGTCTGCAGAAATACCCAGTTCAGGTAAACTGGACACGGGCCATGTTCACCCAACACGCCCCCGTGTCCAGGCTTCTGTTTCTCTTGATTTAATTCTGTTACTGGCACTTGAACACGGGGCCGTGCCCGGACAAGACGGGGCCGTGTTCAGTGCCCAGTAACACAAAATCTTTGCTTTTTCACACCTTTTTACACATCCAATCAACCTAAAAACTTATTTTTGGGACACATTGAGGACAATGTGTAATTTAAGTGTGAGGGGGATGCTAAAACCTTGAATCTTGCAAGTCCTAAATACAAGCCTTACACAAAACTATATTGGAACCGCTAATCACCCCAAATGTTTTCAAAAAAATTTCATTTTTTTTACTTGTCTAGGTTTAACTTGGGAATTTCAAAATTCTAAAAAGGTTATATTTTTTTACAAATTTACAACCGATAGCGTTGTGATAAAAAGAACCAACATAAGAAAATTATGAAAAGGCATGGCAAACTTAGTTAAAATTTGATTATATATACTTGATCACATAAAAAAACCCATTCCCACAAAAGTGAGTTTTGAGCCTTTATTGAGCATACAAATACATATCATTAGACTAAATGCTCATTTTTCGTTTCTTGTGTGAATAGCCGCTTGGTTCTTACAACTCTAGAACTTGTCACGACGATACATTCCCGGTCCTTACCAACTTAAACCCGAGTAAGTAAATGATGAGGCATTAGGACTAACCCTTTTTATTTCTACACCATTATTTTTTTTACCACCTACCCAAAATCCCCCTAGTTAGCCTCTTTGAGCCTAAACCCTTTCATTTCTTAACCCAAACCAAACACCCTTTTACCCACCAAAACCTTTTTCATTTTTAACCCTTTGTTTTAGTAACTAGCTCGGTTTTTCACATGACTTTTCAAAAAAAAAAATGTTGATGATGAAGCAAAGGAAAATAAACAAACAAGTTCATCAAAAATAACTTTGTTTGAATAATAGCTTCATCAAAATAAAAGTTACAAAAAAATAAAAAGTCCTTCGAAAACCGACGCTTTTTACGCTTTTCGCCCTTTCTACTAACCACTAACCCAACCACCTACCTTTAACCCAAGCCTAACCCTTCACCCAAAAAAGTCCTCTTGATATTTACAAAGGTATATAGTTAAAAAGGAGGAGGATAGATTGCTTGGAAAGCTTATGGTAGGAGTAAGTTCCATGCCGCTCTCGAGTGATTCACTGAAATACATCTTCGGCCGAGTGTTGAGTGATCCCCGTGAGGTATGTGAACATGTATATAAAGAGAATTTTAAATAGGCATGTTATGCCCTAATAAGTAATTTATCTTATGAAAAGTTTTAAATAAATCATGACGAATAGGATTGTAAATAAATAAAAATAAAACTAAATAAAGAATCTTGGAAATCCCGACACTCTATGACAAGCCCAAAAACTTTCTCTTCTACCCATTCCATTTGGGAATGTAAAGCCACATTATAAAGAGTTTTGCTTGAGGACAAGCAAAGATTCAAGTGTGGGGGTATTTGATGTGTGCAAAATGCAACATATAAATTACATCAATTGTGGCATAAAACTAACCCTTTTTTAGTACTAATGTTGGAAAAGGTGTGCTTTTGTCTTCCTTTTGTATTTTCAGGATTAAATGAGCTCAAATTAACAAAAGAAGCAAAAAGACAGCAAAATCTAACATAAATACAAGAAAAGGAACAAACGTGACATGCGCGACCCCATGACAGCATCTTCCCAAGCAAAACAAGAAGACAGAAGACTGAACACGCCCCGTGCTCAGCCAACACGGGGGCGTGCCCAAGTGTCAGCAGAAAAGACAAAGTGGTAGAAGCTTCTATTGCCCACCATGGGGCTGTGCTCAGCGGACACGGGGCCGTGGTCAACTATAAGATTCGCATAATCCAGGCAAATCTTGATAGTACAGATATGCTTCTGCACACGGGGTCGTGCTCAGCGGACACGGGGGCGTGGTCAACTAATAAGACAAGCTGCATTAAATGAAGAAAGAGAAGGATGTGGACACGGGGCCGTGCCCGAGCTTCTATTCAGCCTATAAATAGGAGTGCTTGGCTCAAGCTCAAACCATCCCTTGGCACACCACCTCTCTCACACTTCACCCACCACCCACCACCACCATAACACCATCATCCACCACCATCATCCATTGTCCATTGTAGAGTGTGTGAGTCGTCTCGGGATCCAAGATTGATCGAAAGAGTTCTTGACAATCAAGGCCATGTTTGCCTAAGTCTCTTACATCACTTGGTGAAGACAAGTGTCTAGTGTAATACTTTTTATTTTTAATCTTTTTTCACTTTTTACTTGGTTTTATATTAATGACTTTAATAACTAGTTTCTTATGTTGAAGGTGATTCTTCCTTATCGTTTGTCCGTGGTGTCTTGGCATTATTTTACTGTCTATATAAAATAAAAGATTTACACCATTCATATCTCCACGGTCTATATGGAGGTATGTTGGCTACCTGGTTGGGGGTTATGGGAACGGTTTGGTAAGAGTCTTGCCGTTGTTCAGCGTTTAGAGATCCTGCAAGGGACCTGGGTCAAATTTAGTAGGACCTCCTTCAATACTTAACGGTATTGGATGGCGGGGGTCCAAACTCTTTGATCCCCTCATAAGTTAAACTACTATTAATACTATAACCCGGCTATTTAGGACTGTATCCCTGCTGACTCAGACTACTTAGCTGAGGGTAACGTCACCTTCAAAAGAGGGGCCTACCATAATTTGCATTAATAACTTAATTAATTATCTTTCAATAATCCGACCCTTTAGGATTGTATCCTTGCTGACTCAAACTACTGGGTTGAGGGTAACGTCACCTTCAAAAGAGGGGCCTACTACAATAACTAAGATAATCTCTTAAATAAGTGCAAAAGTGCGGAAATAATCAAAGGTTACACTATACACGAGTCGGAACCAAGTGATTCATCTTGTCTATCTGTTTTTCTTTTTATTTTTATTTTCAGCATTTTTAGTTAGTTGTATTTTTCTTAGTTTAAAACATTTTTCTAAACCTTTTGATTTGATTAGACGTTGAGGATAAACCGGTACTAAAAGCTCTTGTGTCCTTAGACGACCTCGGTATCTTACCAACACTATACTACGCTCACGATGGGTGCACTTGCCCATATGTGTGTTTAGTGTTAGTAAGTATCGTGTTTTATAAATTTAAAACTTGGCTAAAAAAGTGTAAAAAGGGCTTAAAATATACTTAAACTTATATATACACTTCACATGCATCAAGTTTTTGGCGCCGTTGCCGGGGACATCAAGTTAGGGTGCCATTGACTGTATGACGTGGCTAGATGAGATGGATACTGTAGTATATATCAGTGGTTGTGCGGACCAGGATATTGTGAAGTTTGTTTCACAATCATTTAAAGGAGAGGCCTTGGCTTGGTGGAAGTCATTAATCCAAGCCACGGGGAAGATCCCGCTGTACAACTTATCTTGGGAACAATTTGTTGCACTGATCAAGGAAAACTTTTGTCCCTTATCTAGTTACCCCCGAGCCTAAGCGCATAACGCGCTTCATTAGAGGTCTGGCTCCATAAATCAAGGGTAATGTGAAAGCTTCTAGACCTACCACATATAGATTAGTAGTGGATTTGTCGTTATCCCTCACACTCGATGTGGTCAGGAATAAGTGTATCAAGGCTTCTGAAGAGGGAAAGCGGAAACGGGAAGACGAGAGCTCTCATCGCTCCGATAAGAAAAGAAAAGGGAACTCTGAGCATAGGAAGAGTTCTGGGTTTAAAAAGGACACCCATCAGACAAGTGAGAAGCCCAAGTGTAAAACCTGCCAGAAGCACCATTTTAGGAAATGCAAATTCGAATCAAAATCGCAATCGCAATCACAGCTTAAAGTTTGTGGAATCTGCAAGTCAAAAGAGCATAGAACCTTGGATTGCAAGAAAATGAAGGATGCAACCTGTTATGGTTGCAATGAGAAGGGGCACATAAGGACCAATTGCCCGAAAAAGCCAAAGAAACCTGAAGAGGACAAGAAGACCAATGCTCGAGGCTTCCAGATGAATGCTCAGGAGGCAGTACAGAATGATAACGTTATAACAGGTACTTTCCTTATCAATGATGTATATGCTAGACTTTTATTTGATTCTGGTGCGGACAAGTCTTTTG
Organism: Helianthus tuberosus; assembly: GCA_030545235.1. Taxonomy (NCBI): domain Eukaryota; kingdom Viridiplantae; phylum Streptophyta; class Magnoliopsida; order Asterales; family Asteraceae; genus Helianthus; species Helianthus tuberosus. The sequence goes on along the minus strand of JARYGA010000355.1, from coordinate 21,540 downwards.
TAGACAATAAATTTTGTAAACTGTTAAATCTACCTGTTAAAACTCTAAGCGTAAAGCATGAGGTAGAATTGGCCGATGGTACCATAGAGACTGCTTCAATAATCTTAGATGGATGTTTCATATCCGTTAGGAATCACTATTTTCCTCTATCCTTGCTTCCGTTGAAATTGGCAGGATTTGATATAGTTATAGGCATGGATTGGTTATCTATTAATCAAGCCCAAATTGTCTGTGATAAGAAGCAAGTTGTCATCAAAACCCCTTATGGGGAATCGCTTACAATTCACGGAGATACACAGTATGGATTGCCTAAACAAGTATCTATGTTTAAGGCATCAAAGTGTTTGAAGAAAGGTTGTGTCATTTACATGGCACAAGTGACTATAGATGAACCAAAACCCAAGATCGAAGATATTCCTGTTATTTCTGAATATCCAGATGTTTTTCCTGAAGAATTACCTGGTTTACCTCCCGACAGACAAGTGGAATTCAGAATTGATATCATTCCAGGAGCAGCACCGGTTGCACGAGCTCCTTATCGATTGGCACCGACTGAGATGATGGAATTGAGGACACAATTGGATGATTTATTGAAGAAAGGTTTTATTCAACCAAGTTCATCTCCTTGGGGAGCGCCTATTCTATTTGTGAAGAAGAAAGATGGTTCAATGCGTCTATGCATTGATTACCACGAGCTGAACAAAGTTACAATCAAGAATCGATATCCGTTACCTAGGATCGACGATCTGTTCGATCAACTGCAAGGGGCAAGTTACTTCTCAAAGATCGACCTAAGTTCAGGTTATCATCAGTTGAAGGTCATAACCGAAGATGTTCACCAGACTGCATTCAGAACAAGATATGGCCACTACGAGTTCTTAGTGATGCTTTTCGGGCTCACTAATGCACCTGCAGCATTCATGGATCGCATGAATTGCGTATGCAAGCCGTATCTAGAAAAGTTTGTCATTGTCTTCATTGATGACATACTTATTTATTCAAAGAGCCAAGCTGATAATGAAAGACATCTACGGTGTATTCTTAAACTTCTGCAATGAGAGAAGCTATACGCAAAGTTCTCTAAATGCGAATTCTGGTTACGAGAAGTCCAATTTCATGGACATGTGGTAAGTGAGCATGGTATCCAGGTGGATCCCGCTAGGATTGAAGCTATGAATTGGCAAGCACCAAAAACACATACAGAGATACGCAGCTTCTTAGGTTTGGCAGGTTTCTACAGACGTTTCATTGAAAACTTTTCAAGAATTGCTGCACCTTTAACTTCGTTGACTCGCAAGAATGTAAATTTCAACTGGGGTCCAAGCAACAAGAATCTTTTGAGATTCTCAAGCAGAAATTAAGCATTGCCCATGTGTTGACATTACCAGAAGGGATTGAAGAGTTTGTTGTGTACTACGACGCATCGCACATAGGTATGGGTTGTGTGCTTATGCAGAAAGGCACGGTTATTGCCTATGCTTCACATCAATTAAAAGTGCACGAAAAGGACTACACCACCCATGATTTGGAATTGGGTGCCGTTGTATTTTCAATAAAGCTTTGGAGACATTACCTATATGGAACCAAGTGTGTGATCTATTCTGATCATAAAAGCCATCAACACTTGTTTAACCAAAAAGATCTTAATATGAGGCAGCGACGCTGGATGGAAACATTACACGATTATGACTCTGAAATATGATACCATCCTAGTAAGGCAAATGTGATCGCTGATGCCTTGGGTTGGAAAGAAAGGATTAAACCTATCAGGATCAATGCCAAAGCATTAAACTAAAGAATAGCCTGAATGAAAGATTGTTAGCTGCCCAAAAGGAAGCTATATTAGAAGCTATCTTTCTGAAAGAGAAGTTAGGCGTGACTGCTGATCAGTTGTCTTATGGTAAGGATGGAATCCTAAGATTAAATGGTCGAATCTGGGTTCCAATCCATGGAGGACTTAGAGATGTGATCCTCCAAGAAGCTCATAGTTCCAAATACTCAGTCCATCCAGGTAGTGATAAGATGTACCAGGATTTAAAGGAAAATTACTGGTGGATAGGTTTGAAGGAATCTATAGCCACTTATGTGGCTAAATGTCTGGCGTGTACTCAGATTAAAGCCGAGCATCAAAAGCCATTAGGTTTGCTGCAACAGCCTGAACTTCCCACTTGGAAATGGGAAATGGTAACTATGGACTTCATTACTAAGTTACCAAGGACAAAGCATGGAAATGACACGATATGGGTTATAGTAGACAGGCTGACCAAGTCAGCTCACTTTTTGCCCATTAAAGAAAAGCATAGTTCCGACAAATTAGCCCAGCTGTATGTGGATGAGATTGTATCTCTCCACAGAGTGCCGGTATCTATTATCTCTGATAGGGATACTAGATACACATCTCATTTTTGGAAAAGCTTTCAGCAATCGTTAGGCACTCGTCTAAATTTCAGTACTGCCTATCATCCTCAGACGGATGGGCAAAGCGAGTGTACGATTCAAACGCTTGAAGACATGCTCAGGGCTTGTGATATTGGTTTGGGTGGAAGTTGGGATGACCATCTTCCTTTGATTGAATTTTCATACAACAATAGTTACCATTCGAGCATCCAAGCCGTGCCTTTCGAGGCCTTATATGGAAGGTAGTGCAGAACGCCAGTTTGTTGGGCGGAAATTGGAGAAACTCAACTATCAGGACCTGATATAGTCCTGGAGACGACGGACAAGATTATTCAGATCCATGATCGTCTAAAAGTTTCCAGGGATAGGCGGAAAAGTTACGCAGATAAAAGGCGCAAACCTCTGAAATTCGAGGTAGGTGTGACATCTGTGCCTCCACGGCCATCAAAAAAATACCAAACCAATGAAATGATGTGTTTCATACTTGGGATTTGTTTAAATATGTGTATCATTTGCACATATCAATTCTCGTTCGATTTCGAGCTCGAAATCGCTTTCTTGAAAGTTATACGTGAACTGATGCGTAAACGTAATCAGTTTAATGTGACAAACACTCCGGGATAGTTACATAGGCTTAACATACCTTAAATAACCTTTACATAACTTAGAAATAAGTTTTGGATGGTTTGGTGTGTCGAAATCAAGTTTATTCGCTTACAGGGACTAATTTCGACAAACTACGAAAGTATGCCGATTCGTACTGTAACAAACATTCTGGGACATGATCATAAGTTAAACATGCCCTAAATATCCTTTACATAGCTTAGGAATAGGCTTTGAGGTGTTTGGTGCGCAAAAATAAATTTATTTGATCAACATGGACTAAAAGCGTCAAAAAGTGTATAAGTTGGCATTTTCGCGCATATCATACGTTCTGAATATATCCGGGCTTCCAAAAAATTTATGTAATCATTAAAATATTTAATTTTAGTGATTGGCATGATAAAATTCCATCCGTCGCTTAATTTGGATCGTTTTTTCGTTCGTTACAACTTCCGTCGTAATTAACCGAATAACGCAACCGTACGACCAAACGAACAGACATCCGAGATATTTTTGGGCATATTTTAAGTTCCCTATACTTTAACATCATTTTAGAGCTTCGAAATGAGGTTAACGGGGCTTAACCGTGTCAAATATACATCAAAATGCAAGTTTTTCAAGTTCAGGGACCAAAAGTGTAAATCTGTCAAAGACCTTAGGAGGGGCGCGTAAGGTTGTGCTTATTCTTACACGGCCCGCGTCAGCAGCCCAGATCAGAAACATTGAATTTGGACTTCCAGCCTGTTTTTGATGGTTTTAACCCAAGCTTTTGCACTCTATGGCCTGAATTTTGATGGTTTCTCATGTCCCATTGTATTACAATACCATGTGCCCACATGGAGGGTCAAGATCGAAGCACGTTTTATGAGGAACGATCCTAACGGTTGTGGGTTTTTTATAAATACCCATCACCTTCATTCCTTGTTCCTCACAATCTGATTCAAGTTGCTCTAAGTTGAGGTTTAACACTTCATACCTGAGCAATTTGGATCAAGATCTTCCTAGCTTGGATCCTTTGTAAGTATTCTTTCGTTCTTTTATGCGTTTCAAGCACGAAAGTCAAACAGTGTTTGACTTTCTGCTTTGACCAGTCTTTGGTCAACACGAAGTTTTTTTGAACTTCTCAACGTGAGCGTAATCACGATGGTCATAGTCCCTTATGACTATACCTATTGATTACCACGTTGATTAGGCGTAGTGGCATAGTTTCGGTCAAAATACGTGCCTTTGCGTATTTTGCAACCAAACTATTCTCGGGTATCAAAACCGTTTGTTTTGATATCAAACTTATTTTCTAACTTCGTTAAACATGTTTTAACATGTTTAACTCATCACTTTTAGTTTAGTGCTTATGTAGGGTCGTAAGAAAAGCGATCTAAACAACCGCTTAGACTTTCGAACCCGACCCGTTTGGTCGATCATTAGGATCCGACCAAACATATTTTGTGACCATAGTTGTATAGGGAATAACCTTCCGAGGTTATACCTTATGGTCACTTCGTTTAGTTAGTGATATGATAGGTAATTTATATGTGTTAGGAAAATGACCAAAATGCCCTTTTTATGCATAAATTCATTTTAAGCATATGTAACCTAAATTTTGACATCTAAACTGATTAGGTAACATTATTAGACATGTTAAGGCATATAATACTTTTCATAGGACTAGTTAGGCGTCTCGAACGAGTTTCACGCGAATGACTCGTTAAAGTAGCGTAAGCTACCTAAACGAGTCGTAATGGGTCGTAAGCACTTAGGTTAGGTTTTGATTTAGTATGTAGGCTTTGTTAAACCATGTCATATGAGTTCCAATACTCGTTTAGTTTACGAAACCTCATCCTATCCGATCTTCTGATTTAGGTCCGATTTATTTTACATAGTGACTTATATTAGGTGCCGTTTGATTTCCGTGATTCCCTCTAGCTTTGCTTGGTTGTTATTCAAGACTTCTAAGCATTCTCAAGTGAGTACATAGTTCCCCTATTTTACTGTTTTCGATTGTTTTGGGGTGATTCATATGTGTTAAATGATTTCGATGTTTTTAACGATGGTTTGGAAATGATTAAAATGGTTTATATCAAATAAATAACAATTACGATAATGTGGATAAACTTGTTGGTTGTAATTACATAACGAATAACATTCACTACTTTTGGCCGAACCGACCAGTATTAGGTTATGGTACCATATGATCTGACAAATCCCGTTATCAGACTGCACCCATGGTTATGTGTTGGTTAGGTGGGTAACGACTGAATCTGTGATTGTTAATTTACCCTTTGGTGGTTTATTAATGCGAGGTTCGAGATAGTCGAGTTGCGAAGGTTTGGATGTTATTAGCGAGATGACCAAAAGTAGTTTTCACAATTAAAACGATAATGATTTAAACGACTAAAGCGATTTTAACAAGTTAAACGATTGGTTTTTGGTTAGTGTTTAGATAACGGGACAGGTGTAATGTGATGAAAATATGGTAGATACGTCGCTGGTACTTCTTATATATAAGTCTTTTCATCGTATTACATACCGTGGCGTTATTTAGTTCACTTGGGTAAACGATTTTGAAATGATGTCACACAACGATGTTTTCTAAATAATATAAACCATACGAGTTTTATTAACGACTTTTTACGAGATGTTTTACAATTTGGTTTTCTTAATAAATGATTTGGGTTAAGAATCATGGCTACGAGATTTTATAAGTTATAACCATCTTGATTTGAGTTGGTTAAATCTTGTTGCAATACTATATATATATTTTTTTAAAACAAGGTTTTTAATTAGGTATTGCAACATGTAAACTAGCCATGAATCCGACACTCTCATAAACCTATGTGCTCGCCAGCATTTCTTTGCTGACTTTGTTTTTACATATGTTTCAGGTGTTGTTGAATGATGTTGATTGCTAGGATGCATGCTCACATAGGACTGGACGAGGCCTTAGTGACTTAATAACAATGATAGACTATGTTTAACTTGTTTGTTTAAGTTTTTCAGACAATGTAAATGTATAATATTTAATAAAACAAACTTCAAATTTCCGTGTGCTATGAAACAATGATTATGTTACAACACTCTCCGATGATTCCGCCGCGATTTGTTGTTTTACGCGGTCGGGGTGTGACAGTAGGTGATAAAGTTTTACTCAAGGTGTCACCCTGGAAAGGGGTGATGCGTTTTGGCAAAAAGGGCAAGCTGAGCCCAAGACATATAGGACCATTCGATATTATCGAATGTGTTAGAACTATAGCCTACAAGCGAAATCTACCTGAAGAGCTTAGTGGAATTCATAACGTGTTCCACATCTGCAATTTAAAGAAAATGTCTAGCCGATGAGTCGCTAGCAATGTCGCATAAGGATGTGCATATTGACGAAAGCTTGAAGTTTGTTGAAAAACCTTTGTCGATCGAGGATCGACAGGTTAAGAAGCTTTGAAGAAAGATTGTGCCTATTGTGAAGGTGAAATGGGATGCCCATAGAGGCCCAGAATATACGTGGGAAGTTGAATCCACTATGAAACAGAAATACCCTCATTTATTTCAGTAAATCTCGAGGTCGAGATTTCTTTTAAGGGGGTGAGGATGTAACACCTCGCAAAAATCATGTCCAATGCAATAACGACACGTGTCATAACATTAAACATGTTAAAAGATAACTTTGAGGGACTAAAGTTGTCAATTAGTGTAAAGATGTTTATGGAAGGATAAAAAATGTCAACATGCCAAACTTGTGCCTCTGATTGACCTTACACGATGTTCGTATTCTTTGTTAAATATAATATCTAACGCAAAAAGCCGTGTGTGCTTAAAATTTAGAATTTACAAAGCACCGGGGTTAAACCTGTCAACATGTTAAAATGTTACCTCTGAGTGACCTTTTAACAATCCCGAAGCCTTGTAACATTTTATCATATTCTCGCAGATGTCGGATATTGATTTTATAGAGTTTCGATTCAATCAAGACTTTTCGAGTGGTCTCACAGCTAACCAGGAGCTTAACAAAGTTAATCTTATGACCCAAGGCACTTAAAAGTTAACTATGGGGGGTTAATACTGCAATTAATGAAAGTTATTTAAACTAAACATGGATCAGGGACTGAAAATGCAAAGCTGGGAAAGTTTTTACCGGATTTAAGGGTCCTCGTGGGGTGCGTAGACCTTCTCTGAAGTCTACGCGGGCCGCGACTAAGTCACCAGCGACCAAAAACTGAACAACTGCATGTTGCAGCCTGTCCACCACCATTGCATGCTAGTTTTTCGTTACCAGGGACTGTGAAAATGATTTTTACTGCCATGGGGACACTTGTTAACATCTAATGACCTCCCATAACAGCTGCAATGATCCTAGAGCATTCAAATTTCTATATAAAGGGCCATGTTTTGGATTCTTGAACTTGCACACTTCAAGTTCTTAATCTCAATTGATCTCTGCAGCATCCTGGTCATCTAGGAAGCTTTCTCAAGTTTAATCTTCGTGCTAAGGACCATTGTGAGTGTTCTTAGCTTCTTTAGTTAAGTTTTTATTAGTTAAATGACCGAAAGTCAAAGATATCGTAATTATAATTTGACTTTGTGATTAATCACTAATAGTCTAGCCATTATTTGAATTGAAAGTGGCTATGTGTTGGTAATTAAGTAGGTGATAATCCCTCAAAAGGGCACCTTCTAATTATCACGTTTACTCAGTCAATTGTCGGGTCAAAGTTATGAACAGAAAAGTCAAACGGGTCAGTTTTTATAAAATAATTCATAACTAATAATGCAGAAGCTTTAACATATATTTTATCACTTAAATAACTTGGTAAATAAAATAAGAACATGTTTAGGCATGTTTAACCTGACAATTATGAGTATTAGGCTCGGTTCGCAACCGAAAGTCGCAAAAGTAGACTTTTGCTTTGACTTTCAGTTCTGACCCGAATTAGCTTAGTTTAGATACGCCTTAGGGTTCCTTGGTGACCATGTTACATGTTAGTATAACCCTCTGAGGTTATACATCATGGTCCCTTAGAAATCATAGTACATCGTAATTTCCGTTATTTGCTTAAAAGTTGACATATATGCCCTTATGTTATAAAAATGAGATTTTTGAAAATGTGAGAGGACAAAAAGTTTTATTACTGAAAAATAGGTATGTCCATAAAATTTGACATCAATTTCGGGTCCCAATCAAATGTTATGCAAGATATCGTAAAATAGAACTTTTTGTTATTTAAATGACATTTTTAGCATAAATCATATTTAAACCCATATTTTGGCACCAAACTTGCTACCCACTATTATGATATAATTTTTAGGGAATTTTGGAAAATCTTGTCAAATTTTATACTGACCATAACATAGAGTTCTCGTATAAATTCGATAGTTGACGATAATGCCCTTTTCATTAATAAAATGAGTTTTACATATCATTTGCATGCCAAACCTTTTCTGCCAAACCTTTTCTACTGATGATACACTACAAGAAAACTAGGTTTTTAGTACGCGCAAAAGCGTCCTAAAATGCTATTTTATAGGACCTTTCATTTAATAGGACCAACGGTAAAAGCGTTTCATGTAAAGGGGTCGTAATAAGTCCCGGAACTAAAAAAGCGTCCTAACATCTCAAATAAGATTATGAAACCAATTTTATAGTCGCGTAATATGTCTTTAAACAACCAAAATAGTGTCCTAATAAAAGCATATTATGACACTTTTACGATGTTCTAACATGTGCTTACATACTTTTAATCTTTTGATACACTTACAAGCGTCCTTAAAAATTAATTGATAGGACACTTATGATGTAACATTGTAGCTTATTTAGTACCAAGAAAAAGGTCCTAATATACCAAATAAGATTATGAAACTAATTTTATGGTCGCATAATATGCCTATAGACAACTTAAATAGCGTCCTAAAAAAACATATTAGGACACTTTTACAATGTTCTAATATATGATTACCTACTTTTAATCTTTTGATACACATACAAACGTCCTTAAAAATTAATTTATAGGACACTTATGATATAACGTTATAGCTACTTTAATATCAAGAAAATGGTCCTAATATCACAAATAAGATTATAAAACCAATTTTATAAACAGGCCATCAACATATAACATCCTAATAGTTATTGTATAACATCAACTAATATAACATCAACTAATGAAAGAAATAAAACTTCATTATATTTCAAATAAGCATGTTCATAACAAAAACACTAACCATAAATAAGTTACAACATTATCTAACATAAAGTCTTTAACATTTAACAAAGAAATTAAAAGCAATTAAAGAAATAAGAAGCATAAAATCTTGAGTCATCATGCGTCCTCAATCCTCATGGACTACCTACAAATAAACCATCCATGTATAAGCATTAAGTTCCATGATATTAAAATTATTTGATATACTAAAATCTTACATTGATACATATTAGTATATTAATTATAAAAGTAAGGACTTGTTCACAGATTTCAAGTAGGCTACTTCAATAGATTTGAGTATTTAACTCTCCTAGCTAGCCAATATAACAAATCCATAAATATAATGCAACCAAAGTAAGAGACTAAGAGTAAAACAAATCATGCACAAGCCTAAGGGTGCAAACAAGCCGAGCCGAGTCAAGCTGTATAAGCAAAAGCTTGGGATCGGACTCATTTATTAAACGAGCTTGTTTTTAGGCTTGACCTTGGTCGAGCTTTTTTTCCGGACCAAGCTCGACTAGCTTGGCTCATTTGCACCCCCATAGAACCCAATCATCATCAACAACAAATATAATTCAAAATAGTGCTGGCAAAAATTCTAACTTCAAGTGGTTCTGTGAAGAATATTCAGTAGTCACTCCGAAGCAAATTTAAAAAATACTCAACAGTGAATTTCGAACCTAATTATAAGATGCTGATGTGAATTAAAAAGATAAGGAATGCGGAATAGTTGGAATGAAAGTAAAAAATCAACAATCAATAAAAAGGACTCAATTTTGTGATAAAATTTAATTCCCAATCCTATGTGAACATGATGTTGTTGTAAACCATTAGACAATAGTTGTCTCAACAAGGTCTTTGGAAAAATGAACTAGGTCTTTGGAAAGCAGCGGGAGTTTTGTAAGGAGGAGAAATTGAAAAATTTTGGGATGGAATTTCAAATTTCATGGAAACAAGGCTCAAGCCCCTAACTTTTCGTAGCATAAGGACCGTTCTATTTTTTTTTCAAAAACCGCACCTGAGGGGCGAGAATAATATACTTCCCATATTTTTGTGCAGAAGGTCATTGTACAGCATGCTTTTCAGGTTGTATATGTAATTTCCATATTAAAAATATACAAATTCATATAATTATCTTCTCCTAGGATACGAAAAACAGTCGGTTTTAGACCTAGTTGCTTTCGCTTCTGTGCGCTTCTCACTTTTTAAAAATTCAAGTAATAAAAATTATCTAATTGTTCTAAAGTTCTACAAAATCAATGAACAAATAGTTCATTATCATAACAATCATGCCGTCAATTTAAACATAAAAGATAAACAGGATTATATTACATATACTTGACCATATTACAGAATAATCGATGTGCTGAATTGAAATTTGGAATACAAATGAACATCGTTCATGTTTATTAATCAAATGAATGAGAAAGGTTATTGAAGGAGATGTGAACCTGGATAAGAAGCTAGGGTTCCGGCGACCGGTGATGCCGGAAAAGGTTTTAAAAGATTCTGGCGACAGGCCGATTGTGTTAGATTGGAATTGGAGTTTACGGGTGGAGGTGACGAGTGACCTCACTCGCTGAAGAACTTGTCTTCCTGGATTGGACGCCATTGTTGGAGATCTTGTTGAACTCGAAATTATAAAACCCTAATGCAGACAACGGTGAAGGTCTTATGGGTTATCGGGTTTGGAACCCATGGGCCTTGGCCTTTGGGTAAGAAAAGAAAACTTGATTTTTAAAATAATTACTGGTACCGGTTCACTATCGGTTTTTACCATTATATACCGGTATCGTAACCGGTATTTTAAGTACTGGTACCAATTCGGTATCGGTTGGAACTGAGCTCATCCTACCCCTGAAACTAAAAAAAGAAATCATTAAAAGTTAAAGAAAATTAACAAAAAAAATTCTATGATACCGTCATTGTTCATACAGTATCCGTGATCAGGGATGAGCAAATAGTACCAGGTAGCAGTACCGAATTTCTCGAACTAAAAGATTTTAAATGTTAATTCAGTTCCGACTTTTGGCATTTTTTGTACCAGGCTGGTGCCGGTTTTTACCTTCATCTACCGATACCGAACAGGATCGTGTGGGTATTTTCAATACCAATACCGGTTCGATATTGTTTGACACCAAGCTTATCCCAACCCGCGATAAAAAAAATCATTAGAGTTAAGAAAAATATGAAAATGTATTCAATTTAACCAGTACCGATTCAATACCGGTTGAAACCAAGCCTATACCAGCCCGTAATACTAAAAAGAAATCATTTAAGTTAAGGAAAAAATATGAAAATCTATTAAAGAAATAATTATTATTATAACACTATAATAATAAAATAAAATAAAAACTCTATATAATATTATAACATTAAAGTTACTATTCAATAGCTTTTATTTTTATATTTTAACTAGTTTTTTACTATCGCCGCGTTGTCGCGAATGTTTTTTATTGTTTAGTCTGTGTTTACATGTGTTTTGAAATCACCACAAACGCGTTGCGCACGGAACCGCTCACAAGAATAAAAAGAAAATATAGAAAAAAAAACAGTAAAAGATAACCAAAAGAAAATCAACAAAAAAAGTTGTATGATAATGATGTTGTTCGTATGAAACCTGTGGTCAAAAATGAGCTAATGATATTGGGTACCAGTACCGAATTTCCCGAACTGAAAGATCTTAAGTACCAATTTGGTACGACTTTTGGTGTTCCTTGTACCGGTTCGCTACTGGTTTTTACCTTATATACCGGTACCGTAATTGCCGTAACTGGTATTTTCGGTAGCAGTACCAATGTTTTGAAATCACTACAAGCACGTTGCGCATAGAACCACTGACAGGAATACAAAGAAAATATAGAAAAAAACACTAAAAGATAACCAAAAGAAAATCAACCAAAAAAGTTATATGGAATGATGTTGTTCGTATGAAACCTGTGGTCAGAGATGAGTAAATGATACTGGGTACCGGTACCGAATTTTCCGAACCGAAAGATCTTAAGTACCAATTCGGTACGACTTTTACCGGTTTTTACCTTCATATACCGGTACCGTAACTGGTATTTTCAGTACCAGTACTGATTCGATATTGGTTGGCACCGAGCTCATCCCTACCTCTAAAATGAAAAAAAGAAATCATTAAAAGTTGAAGAAAATCAACAAAAAAAAGTTGCACGATACCGTTGTTGTTCGTACGGTGCCCGTGATCAGGGATGAGCAAATGGTACCGGGTAGCAGTACCGAATTTCCGAACTAAAAGATTCTCAAAATCAATTCGATACCGACTTTTGGCATTTTCTGTACCAGGCTGGTGTCGATTTTAACTTTCATGTACCGATAGCTGTACCGGTATTTTCGATATTAATACCGGTTGACACAAGCTTATCCAACTTAAAAATAAAGAAGATAATAAAATCATTAAAAATATATAGATTATTATTCCATTCTATTTTTATTATATGTAAATAGTTAAGTAACTGTTCATTCCATTCTATTTTTATTATATGTAAATTTTAATTTTAATTTTAATATATAAATAATAATTTGAGATTTTAAAAAGAGAAATTAAAAAAAATCTTCCTAGGTTTTAATACGTTTATTTTATGTTTATAAAATTTGTATAACATATTAACTTATAATATAATTTATATAAAATAAAAAATTACTTTATAATATTGAATAAATATATAAATATATAAATGATATAAGATAAATGGAAAAAAATAATAGGTTTGTACTTTATAATATTGAATAAATATATAAATATATAAATGATATAAGATAAATGGAAAAAAATAATAGGTTTGTCTTCTGATATTAGTATGAATAAAAATTAAGTTAAATGAATCATGTTCATGACAACCCACAAAACTCATGTGTCGCTTGGATTCATGTGTTTGACGCAATTCATGATATGTTAAAACTCATGTCGTTTTTTAGAGCATAAAGTTGGTAAATAAGCTCGCTTATTATTTATTAATTGAAACCAGCCACCACCACCACTCACCGGCCACCACCACTCACCGAACACCACCACTGCCGGCCACCACCACCACCACCTCTCACCACCACCATTACCGCCGGCCACCACCACCAGCCACCACCATCGCCGGCCACCACCACCACCACCGCTCTCCACTACCACCACCACCGCCGCCGCAGTCGGCCACCACCACTACTCACAACCACCAGCCACCACCACTACTCACCACCACCACCACCGGCCACCACTCACCGGCTACCACCACTACTCACCACCACCACCACTCACCGACCACCACCACCACTCACCGGCCACCACCACTACTCACCACCACCACTAGTCACCACTCACCACTCACCACCACCACTACTCACCACTCACCACTCACCACCACCACTACTCACCACTACTCACCACTTACCACCACCACTACTCACCACTCACCACCACTCACCACTACTCACCACTCACCACCACTCACTACCACTACTCACCACTACTCACCACTCACCACCACTACTCACCACCACCACTACTCATCGACCACCACTACCACTACCACCACTCACCACCACCACCACTCACCGGCCACCACCACTACTCATCACCACTACTCACCGCCACTACTCACCACCACCACTACTCACCACCACCACTCACCACTGCCACTCACCGGCCACCACCACCGGCCACCCCACCACTCACTGGCCACCACCACCACCACTCACTACCACCACTCACCGGCCATGATTAAGCGGGTCAATAACCTTGTGTTATTATAAAACTCTAGCGAATAAACGCCCTATAAAACTTATGTTTTACGACTCAAATATCAAGTGTCCTATTACAGTGTATTATAATAACATCATAATGATTAAGTGTCCTATAAAGTTTAAAGTTATAAAACCCTACTGTCAAGTGTCCTATTAAGTTATGTTATAATAGAACTCTAGCGAATAAGCGTCCTATAAAACTGATGTTTTATGACTCAAATATCAGGTGTCCTATTACAGTGTATTATAATAACACCACAATGATTAAGCGTCCTATAAAGGTTAAATTTATAAGACCCAAGTGTCAAGTGTCTTTTTAAGTTATATTATAATAAAACTCTAGCGAATAAGCATCCTATAAAACTAATGTTTTATGACTCAAATACAAAGTGTCCTATTACGGTGTATTATAATAATACCACAATGATTAAGCGTCCTATAAAGTTTAAAGTTATAAGACCAAGTGTCAAGTGTCCTATTAAGTTAAGTTCTAATATGACTTCGACTAGAAATCGTCCTATAACACTGAACATTTATGACTTAACTACAATGTGTCCTATCAAGTTATGTTATAATAGGACCCTAGATGATCAAGTGTCCTAATACAGTACCACATAATGGTACACTAATAATTAAATGTCTTATAAAGTACTTTATTATGATCTACATTTTAAGTGTCCTATTAAATTATATGATAATAGGACCCCAAAAAAATCATCCATCCTATTAAATAGTTTTTAGGACACCGGTTTAGTAGAATACATTATAAAAGGACCCCAAAAGTTCATTAGTCCTATTAAATAGTTTTTTAGTACCCTCTTTTACAAGCGTCTCACAGAAAAGGTCCTAAAAAGCCATTTTTGTTGTAGTGATATATAATAAATAATATGTTTTAAGCATTAAAAACTGATCAAAACTTCAGAATTTTATAAACATCATGAATACCGTCAATTACCGACTTTTACGCTAATTAGGCGCATAGTTTGGTTTAAACCATATTTAACGCCTAAGACTTGTTACCTACTGATTTTATAAATAAATTTTTATACTTTAAAAGAAGTATAAGTCTTGAACTCAGATTTCCAAATTTGACCTTAAAAGCATATGTGAAATGGCCAAAATGCCCCTACGGTGCATAGTTTGGCCATAAATGATAAAGCTCACATATGTATGATATCATACTGATGTAACCTGATAAAATAAATTTTTTTACTGAATATATATTTGACCAAAACCTCAGTTTGCTATTAAACATCTTTTATAAACTTTAAAATGACCAAATTACCCTTTTGGGGCTTAAATTGGTTTTAAATTCGTTTTGGGCATAATTGAAGATATCCTACTGATATCACAACATATTTTAAGCATAATAACTTATGGAACTTGCACTTGTCTTATCCGGTTACCCGTCATGCTTATACACGTTCGGTACGGTTTATGTAACTAGTTTGCATAAATTAGCCAAAAAGGGTCAAATATTATCATTTTTATTTCAAAATCCAGAATGTATTTAGTTTACCCATTTTATACAAGTCTTCATACTTGTTGGGTCTAAATCACATTCCAATCCGGTCATCGCTTAATCTCGCGTTTCATACCGTAAACTTTTCTTTAAAACTAACCGGTCTAAGTTACAACTTAAATAAGACCCGTTAGGAATCTAATAGGTTATTAAAACCTCCGTTCCAGATTAGGAGCCCAGTAAAAGCTATCTGCACTTGCTGATTAGAATATACGGCTGAGTTTAATTTACATTTTTAGCTCAGGTAAATGCTTTTAATTTATTTTCCCTTATTCGACCTTGGGATATGGTAAATTATTACCGCTTGGTCGGGTATTGAATATTTAATCGATTAGTGGTTAAATCATTGAGATGACCCATTTTAATCTGTTTTGTTTGATACAAAGCATTTGAGGGTTAATATGACCGTGTCCTGGATATCCTCGGCTCATTCATTTGAAATGGTCACGACTTAAGCACGGGGTGTAGGCATACACCTGACAGTTGCGTATGTAAAACGGTATCTCACTTGTGAGGAAACTTCTTGTGGGCTTATACTAGTGGTGTGTCTATTATTCTTGTCCCGGCTCTTCTATTCCGGGCCCTGAATGTACGACAAACATGTAAATCTGTATACAAGATTATTTTAAATAATTGTCCCAAGTTATAAAAGAAATTTGTGCCTTGTGCATTTAAATCAATTTTCATAAATGTTTTCAAAAGAGTCAGTTAATTGTATTTACCAGTGTAAACAGACGTATTTTCAAAAAGATTAAGTGCAGGTACTACGCGAAATGGGCTGGAAGCTCCTGAGTATTAAATAAAGAGTCTTGCAAGCTCTTAATACTTAAAGTCTGTCGAACAATATTTTCTTTATGTTTTAAGACCCGCCTGTGGATCCACATACAACCGCATGTATAATATTTAATTATACTTTGTGATTCGGTTTGTATCAATATTTTACTTTCAAGACTTCCGATGTGCATTAAACTGTGATTATTGACTATGATGATATCAACTACGTCACGATACCCCCCACCTGGCCCACCGGTAATACGTGGAAATGTCGGGGTGTGACAGGTTGGTATCAGAGCCAACATTGAGTGAATTAAACACTAGCCTTTTGTGCTAATCTCAATGACACAGTTGCACATTTCTTGACTTCCGAGTCTAGGCAAACAACTTAGGACTAATCCTAATCTTAATCGTTTTGCTTTATTTTTGTTTGTTTTGACAGGATTTCATTCAACATGCCTCCAAGAGTAAGGGGAAGGAGCGGAGGAGGAAAAGCCCCAATGCGGGGAAGGAACGATCACGATGCCGGACCATCTCACTGGCGCACACCATCAGCAACACTCAGCTCTAGTCCTCACGAAGACTGGAGAACCTACTTGGAGCCCGCGAGACGCTCAGTCTCACTTAGTTCCTCACCATCCTACCACCATTCGTTCGGGCCATATCAAGATGAAGAGCTTCACGATACTCATCATTCTTTTATTCCTATGCAGTGTTCAGGTTCACACAGTTCTTTCCAGAACCCAACTCCTTATTTCCAGAGCCGGTTCAACCTGTTGAACCAAGTCGAAGAACCAGAGGGTCCAAACCCATTGGGGCCAGCTGACCATTTTCCCGAGTACCAAAACATGGATGTGGACGAGGATACAGATCCCAAGCTACCACTGATGGGGACGCCGACGCATCCCATTGAGATTTCCAGCGGATCATCTTTTCATGGTTCGCCTTACAGGGGCCCTGATATCTGGGCCGAAAGATGGGCTTCATACAAGTGGGAGTATACTCCCCCTCACAACTACTCACCACCACACCAGCAAGTCCCTTCAGAGGACCCACATTTTCAGGCGGTCATGCCACCCCTACCACCAGCGCCAGACCAACCACCGCCTTCGGAATCATCGAGGCGGAGAAGAAGTGCACAAATGTCTGTGCGTGGGTGTTAGTACATTACGTCTGTAGCTTCCGTCAGCATGTAGTCATATTTTGTATTCTGTGTTTATGTATATTGTCTGAATGTATGTATGTAGTTAGCAGGACAACTCAAGAATAGGTTCTGTATGTAAAAGTGTTGTTTGGGACAAGATCAACTCGTGCGGATGGCAATACGCACGTATGGCAATACGCACGGATGACTTATCCGCATGGATAAGTCATACGCGCGGATGACCATACGCACGGGTGAGTCATACGCACGGGTAGCCCACCCGCACGTACAACACTTCTTAGTATCCTGAGTTTGTCTATAAATAGGAGGTCCGGTGCTACTTTGTTAGAACTTTTGACACGCACGGATAGTTTGTACGTCTACCGGAACTTTGTGATTTTCAGAACAATTAATAGAACGAACAGACCAGCAGTTAAACGTTGAATTCTCTGTTGCACAAATCTGTGATTCGCCTTAATGGATTCTGCACATTAAGACGAAATCGATTCATCTTGTTCCTACGATCAGATCCTGTATCAACGGGACCAACAAGTGGTATCAGAGCATCCAGGGAGCTGAATCGAGATCAACAACACTGAATTCACCGGAATTCAAGCTTTATTCGCCGATCAAAGTCAAATTTCACCGGAGATTTGACTTCTATTGCCAAATTGATTCAAATTTCACCGGAAATTTGACAGATTTCTTCTACATCTACTCAGATTTTACATTTGTTCTTCATTTGTCACCATAAAATCAGAAAAATTTAAAATTGAGCAAGAATTTACGGTTAAAATTTGTTAAAATCGATATCAATCGACTCGCAATCATTCAAAGAATAATCCTACTTAGTTTCATAATCAGATTCAATCTAAAACTAGATCAAATTCATCGAAAATCATGTTTAGCTGTTCGTATTTGATGACGTCATTCACCCGTGCGGACAACTGTCTGAACGGTTTGGATTAGTTAGTTACTGCAAGTTGTTTGCTGACATCATCATTGTTACACGCACGGATTACAACCCGTGCGGATAACCAGAAAAGTCAAAAGGTCAAAGTTACCCGTACGCACAACCATCCTAGCGGATCACCGTTCGTGCGGATAGACTTTGTTATCATCCGTATTCCTACTCGAACGGATAACTATCCGGTTCTAGTGTTTGATATTTTTAGAATTTGTAAAAATAGTCTAAGTGTTTGAAAATTGTTTCAGGTACTTAAAAATGGAAGAATTCATGAATCCCTTCAGTGAGATGTATGCTTTCGTGGGTAATTCCGGAGACGATACTTCCAACCGTTCAAATGATAATCCGAACCCGAAGAAAACTTTATCTGATGCCCTAAGTGTTGAAAGCGCATATGGTACCTACAACAAACCACCAAAGCTAATGGCAATCGAAGAATATAATCGGTGGGCAAAAAGATTCGAAGAATGGCTGAAAGCTTTCGCATATCAGAGATGGAAGAACTTAAAGAATGGTTATGCTACAGAAAGACAAGATTGTGAGAATTTGTCAGAAGGTGAATCCGTAGAGAACTTTATAGCTGAACAAAAATGCATCGCTTTGATTCACCAGTCCGTAAGAGACGACATTATTTCACTCATCGAATACACAAACGCAAAAGATCTATGGGAAAAGTTAAATAAAAAATGTGTAGGAAGTGAAGAAATAATCAAAAAGAAAAAGAAATTGCTGCGAAAGGAGTTTGATTTGTTCGGATGCTTAAAAGGTGAATCTGTTTGTAAAATGATTGAAAGATTTGGACACTTAAAGTTGGAATTGGCGAGGCACGGAATAAACTATCCTCAAGAGGAGCTAGTTGATAAACTGTTCGATTCACTACCAGAAGAGATGGATTGGCAGTACTATGCACTGATGTTAAAGAACACAATCAAAGCTGAAAGTCTGACCGTCGACTTGCTGATTGAAAGACTAGAAAGTCATGAATTGGAGATAAAGAAAACACACAAAGTAAATCATTCATCATACCAACAAAACATGGAGTTGTACTATCCAAAGAGTATGATTCCCAATAATGTTTCTCCAAGAACTGCTTTCTCCGCTGAAAACACAAACACTTCAAGTAAAGAAAGTCCAAGTTCAAATAGTGGTTTTCATGGAGTTTTTTCATACAATACTCCAAGTCAGGGATCTTCTTTAAATTCTTCAAGTCAACAACAATCTGCTCCAAAGAATGTGTTTTCATGCAACATTGCGGTAGATTTGAAGAATGCTCAAAATTTTGATGAGGAGTCGGCCAAACAGCAGATGATCTTTCTAGCATCTGTGTTGGAGTCGTATGAAGGGTTAGTAGCCGGGAAGATAGGTAACACCAATCTGACGAAAGAAGATTATGATCAGATTGATCCCGAGGAAATGGAGTTAATCGATATTCGTTGGGCTATGGCCAGTGCTGTTCGTAGAGCACAACGTTTCATGGAGATTACCGGCAAAAAGACAATTGGTGGTGCATCTACTAAGCTGGGGTTTGATAAATTGAAGGTGACGTGCTTCAAATGTAAGCAGAAAGGTCACTTTAAACGAGAATGCAGAAATGCATATGCTGATGAGTCAGAAAACCCTTTCAGAGATGATTATTACAAGAGAGCAATCTATCACCAGAATAAATCTGAGCCACCTAGATTGAAGCAAGTTGAAGACAACAAAGAGAAGTCTAGAGCTCTTGCCGTGATCCATGATGACGAAGGCTATGATTGGAGCGAACTATTGCCTGAGGAAGATGCGGTGGGTTATGCATTCGTGACGAAGATTATTCCTTTTAAAGATATTAGAACTGAAGAAGAAAAACTCGTCAACCGAAGAATGAAAGCCCAAACCAGAATGAACAGAATTTATAACACTTACAAAGAAGCTAAAAGAGCAAAAAGGTGGGATGCCGACAGAGAATGTTACCTTGATCCTCAAGGAAACATTGCAGTTGACCCAGATTCCATCAGTGTTGATGCTCTTACACAACAATTTGCCGAGGAAGAAGAAGCTAGACAAAGAGAATGGTGGGGAGGTGGTGAAGAAAAACAAGTAGATAAAGATGAAAATGTCAAAGAAGCAGAACAGAAGCCAAAGTCAAAGAATGCTGATGATGGGATCATTGATACATCACAAGAGCTAACGGCTGAAAACTTGAGGAAGATGGCTGAAAAAGTTCTTGCAGCAAAAGAACTTGAGGTAGTTTCTAGTTCTGGAACTGAGTCAACAAACAAGGTCAGTTCAAATGGTATACTCGAGTCAGGTAAGAAAAATAAATCTGAAAATGACTGCAAACATTGCATGAAAGAGTGCAAAGTTTGTAGTACAATCACTTACCTCAGTGGTAAGAAGATTGAAGAGTTGACTAGTAAAGTCAAAAGTGTTGAAAATCAAATCTTAAACCGTGACAAAATGCTGAAAGCTTCGAATGATAGATCAAAAGAATTAGCTGATAAAATTGAAAATGATAAAAATGACATTGAAAGAATAAGAAAAGAAAACGAAAAGTTGATTCTTGAAAATCGTAAAATTTCTGAAAATTTTGAGAAGCTAAAGCGAACGGTTAAAGATTCTGATGAGAGAAACGGTAAAACAATGAAAGAAAATCTTCAATTATCAGGGGTTCTTCGAGTAAAAGAAGAGTTAATCAACCAACAACTTGATGAAATTGCAAAATTGAAGCTGAAATTTGAAGAAGCTAAAATTGAGAATGAGCGTATTAATTTGAAACTGAACAGTTACAACTCTGCAAGCTTTGTTTTGCAACACATTGTTCCAAAACCCATTGGAAAAACCAAAGCTGGTGAAGATGTATACTGTGATGGAACTGGGGTGGGGTTTCATCAAGTTCCGCCTCCTGTTCTAAACAATTTTTCAAAGAAGCAATCTGGGTTGGTTAATGATGATGTTGAAACAAATGAGATAAAACTGCCAGAAGCAATTGATGTGACATTTTCTTCATCATCATCCAATGACAGTGTTCAAACTGAGATCATAAAAGGCATGGCTGAAAGTGTCTTGGATAGTGATTCGACTGAAGATGAAGAATGTTTTCTGAACAATTACATTCTGAAACCAAAATCTAAAAACAACTTAAATGATGAACCGGGTCTTGTGATGTACAAGATGTCTGGTTCTGATAAGTTATATTCAGACTTTG
>JARYGA010000354.1:0-22825 GCA_030545235.1 Helianthus tuberosus | reverse complement strand
AAAACCTTAAATGCTTTACAATATGATTAAGCAGTGATTGAGTCTTTCTAGTTCTTCAATTACTGCCGGTATATTGGGGTTTTGTATACAAAATGTGGAACACGTTACCATTGGACGACGAGTTAGCCAATGTGTAATATGACCCACCAGTCAGGATTGACAGTACTGAATGAGTAATTGTGTAGAAATAAACAATGTGATCGCACTCAATACTGTGTTAATTGATAAAATGTTTCTTGATTAAACTGGGATTCACTCACCAGTATTTCCCACTGACAAATGTTTTTAAAACACGTTTCAGGTAACACAATGTGACAGCCAATTAGTAAAAAGCCCGCTGGAGAGCACTGATGGCTTGGAAAAATGTGGCTATAAAAGTTACCAAAAAGACGATTTTTAAATTCAATAAAATAGGGTTTATCACTATAAACGTATTGTAATAAAGAAACTTGGGTTTACCCATGTGGTTATTAATATAAAATATGGTGGTTTTACTCTGATAAACAATTTCCTAACTACGGTCCTGATGTAATTTCCGCTGCCAAATTAATAATTAAATAAATGATACCACCACAAACGAATGTTCGCGGACGCCCGTTCCCAGGACAGATCAAGGGGCGGGGATTGCGACAGAAGGTGGTATCAGAGCTTAGCCACTAATTCAGCCACATGAGTGTTCTGCTGACATCATTATATTATTTAATTTGTTAGGAAATGAATTCTTAAAATACATGAATATCTGTATTTTATTGTTATGTGTTATTTGACTATTTGTTAATTTACAGTATGAGTGATCAAGGACCCTCAGACGTGTATCGTCAGTTGTCCGATTCACCTAGGAGTGAAGGTACCTCTTCCCAGCCTACCCTCTCTGGGTATTCTGCTGATCAGGAAGAAGGGATATTTGCCTTTAAAGCTCAGTCTGAAGAGCCATTCTCTCAGAAAAAGAGAGGATGGTTCCGTAAGGGAGCCTTTGAGCATAGAAAAAGAATGCGAAGGTTGCAACAGCAAAGAGTCCTAGCAACTGCTAAGCGAGAGTCAGATGCCCATACACAGGATATGCTTAATAAAAGCCTAGCCAATTTCCATATCCTAGCAACAACTGCTGCCGACCCAAGTCTGGAACAACTAGTAGCCCAATAACCCTTACCTTTAATTCTCACTCAACCGATAAAGGTAGAAATGCATGATTTCAACCCTGAGGAGATACCTAGGATAGCAGCCCCTAATCCTTTAGACCCAAATTATGATCCATGGTTTGATGATCTTAGGGATTATGTGCCACGCTACCATGTAAATGACGAAACCTTGCCAAACATAGCAGCGTATCCAGGTCTGGACCCTCTAGATCCCTATTATGACAACGATGAATACATTAGGGAAATTTTAGAGAATCCATACCATCAAGAGAATCCCAGGCCACAGTATCCAGATACAGTACCAGCACCTGCACCCCCAATGAGTGCAGAGAACTTGCAAGAACTCCGAATTTTCGGAGAAGAAATCTTAGAGAGTGGTGAGAGGATGAGGTATGTAGGAGAATAACTCGTTTGGAAATACGACGAGCATCAGATGGATTTCGGGGGAAATCCATATCCATGAAAGATGATAAGTGGAGTTGGTAATAATAATAATATAATAATATATAATATGTTTGTATGAAAAAAAAATTAATAATAATAAATTGTAGTATAGACCATTTCGTGGTTAGTGATGCATAATATTGTAATTTTTAATTTCCTGTTTTAGTGTGTATTTGACGCATACTATATAAAAAGAGTAAAGTCGCAATGCTCGACGCTTTTGACCAATATGTGTGTTATGTGATTGTTACCTAAACTACTAATTATCTTGTGATATTAATATGTGATAAATGTTTAAAATTCAGATGAACGACGAAGTAAACCAGGAAAATCTGAATAATGATAACCAGAGTAACAATAACTTGGTTAACGAAAATCCAAACAACAACAATGGAAACCAAGTGGATAACAGTGCCATCCAACACATAGTGGCACAAGGAATAATAGATGTGATGCCATATATTCTTCAAACGGTTAGGGAAGCAGAAAATAAAAGTAAACATGATAGCAAGCGACCTTCCGAACCTGAAAATAGCGTGAACAATGGACCTGTACTTCAAATGCCCATTCCCAAAAGAAGAAGAACTGCGTCTTACGGTTGTTCTTATAAAGAATTCTGGTCTTGTAAACCAATGGAATTCTCAGGCAACGAAGGGGCCATTGCAACTCTACGCTGGATAGAAAAGACTGAGGCAGTCTTAAGAATAAGCAAGTGTGCAGAAGAAGATAGGATAATGTTTGCTTCCAATTTGTTTAAGAATTCAGCACTAGAATGGTGGAATACTATTCTCCAGACTAAAGGAAGTAATAGAACATAAAATATGGAATGGGAGGAGTTTAAAAACATGGTAGAAAAGAAATTTTGCCCTCCTAATGAAAAAGAACAAATAGCAAACGAGTTCTTAAACCTTAGAATGACTGGTGTTGATAGTAAGGGATACACTAAGTTATTCTTTGAATATTGTCGCAACCCCCGATCCCTAATCCCCGGGAACGGGCGGCCGCGAGCCAGTATCGGTGGTATCGCGTATTGTCTAATTTGGCAGCGGAATTTTTATCAGGACCGTAGTTAGGAAATATTTGATCAGAGTAAAATACCACATTTTCATAATATTAAACACATGGGATAAAACCCAAGTTTGCAGTACACACATTTTCATAGGAATAAATCCTATTTTATTAAATAAAAACATCTATTTTATTTTAGGTAACTTTATTGCCACTTTTCCAAGCCTTCAGTGCTGTCCAGCTGGCTTCTATTTGGCTTTCACAGTTTGTTACCTGAAACGCGTTTTAAAAATATTTGTCAGTGGGAAATACTGGTGAGTGAATCCCAGTTTAATCAAGTTTAAATAAAAACCATTGTACAGTATTGAGGGCGATCTCGCAATTATATTTGTTTCCAAGTTATACCAATTAACATCTGTTGGTGCATTCATCTGTCGTCTTCGTCTTATGTCGAGTCTCGGTTTCATTGCGGATCAGTTCAAGCATGATGTCATCATATTAAATGATGACATCATATTATGACATCATCAATAACATCATCACAAGAAGACAAAACTATATTTGATGGTTATCGCTTGAAATCAGATTGCACATGGCTTTTGCTTCAAATTGTTATATGTTTTATCTAGGTTTCGCTTGAATGAGTTATGGGTTTCGCTTGTATGTGGTTCAAGCGAAACTAGGAGGTCTATAAATAGGCTTGAGTTCATTTCATTTGTAACAGAGTTTTGAGAATTCCATACCGAGGTGCTGCCGGTGTGAAGACTGATTGTAAACGATATTATATCAATAAAATCAGTGTTTAAAGTGATATTCAAGCTGTTTCGACGTCGGTTTCTTAGTTTCCGCCTCTGAAACTGATAAAATCTCTTCTGAACGACTCGTTCGGGTCTCAAAACGATCCTACAAGTGGTATCAGAGCTCAGGAGGAAGAGATCTTGCCAAAACAGCCTGTTTTTATCATTTTTTTCTGATTTCTACACCATTCTTTTCAAAATTAAAAATTTTCACGGTTAAAATCGGCTTAAATTCTCACATATCATGCGTAATCATGTTTTAACAAATCCTGGAAAGTTTCAGAGCTTAAATCGACTTAAAACTGGTTAAAAACATGACATTCGCTTGAAATTGGTTCGACATTTGCTGACATTATCAGGCTTTCGCTTGAAATCTCAGGGTTTGCTTGAAAATTTGGTGCAGTTTAAAGCAAAACGCAGGCTTTCGCTTGAAATCAGCAGTTTGCTTAAAAATACGTGTACCGCTTGAACTGTCTTTCACGTGATAAATACATCGAGTTGTGTGTTTCATTAAACGAGGGTGACAGTACATCGGGAATAGAATATCACATGTGTTGTTGCAAGCTTGTTTGTGTCAGTTAGCATGTGATTCATAATCGATACATGTGATAGTGTTGTTCAAGTGATCCATGTGCTGAATCCATATATAAAGATATTGTCGAGTTAAGAGTATAAAAGATATTGAATTGTCTTGGCCCAATCAGAGATTAACATTTGTGATTATCAGTTGGGTGGATTTTGTGGCCCAATCATCAAGTATCGGTGCAATTAGTTTATCACTTGTGAGTTGTCGGCCATATTAAAATTTGAGATTCAATTAAAATTGAGATATGCTTTAAAGTTATCTGACATTGATCTGATCAGAACATTGAAGTTGTCGCCCCATTAATCAAGAATATGTTTTGCATGTGCTTTCATCTTTCACGTGATTAAAGGTCATCAAGCCCAATACTCATCGGGCCAAATTATCAATCGATTAAAGTGTTCGGCCCAATCAGAATTTTAAGTAATTGGTATTTTGTTTGAAAGGTGATCTAGCTGGGACTTGATATTTCGCTTAACGGGACTGTCTTGAAAAACGGGTTTCTGAATCATGGATATTAATTTCTTTAATATGACTCAAGAAACATTTGATAGAATAAATGTATTAAAGAAAGAATTTGATTCGTTTTCAGGTTGTCCAGGAGAAAGTACAAAGAGTATCATTGAGAGGTATAGCCATCTTGTTCGTTCATTGTCTGAGAAGGGTATTAAGAAAAGTCCAAATGAATGGGTTGAAAAATTGGCTAATGCCATACCTCAACAAGAGTGGAGTACATATCTTTTGGATTTAAAAAGAACTGGAGAATACTCTAAATTGACAATTGGTCAATTCATTAAGAAACTTGAAGAACAGATGGAGAGAAATGCTGAGAAGAAGAAAAGTCAAAGTGGAAAATCAATATTAAAGAAGAGCAAGAGTAAAGGTGTTCAAGTGGGAGAGGAACAGACTGAAGAAATTTCAGTTTTGAAAGACGAGAAGAAAGCTAATGAGAAACAGATTTTTGATTTAACAGAAAATTGTGAGAAGTTGAAATCAGAAAATGACAAACTGTTAAGAGATTTGAACAGTTTGACAATGAAAAACGAGATTTTGAAAGAAAAGGAAAAAGAATTTGAAAATGAAAAATTAAAATTTGAAAAAGATTTTCAAAGTCAAATGAAGATTTTAGAAGATGAGAAATCTGCCATTTTTAAAAATAATCTTGAAAAACAGATTGAAATAAACTCTCATCTTCAGAAAATCATTCGACTTGAAAATGAAGCTGAAAAAGCTCGGATTAAAATCAAAGAGCTTGAAGAGAAATTGAAAGGTTTTGAGACTTCGTCATCAACACCAGATTATCCATGTCCAAAACCGATCAATTCCATTCCAATAAGTGACAATGTCACAAACTTTGACAATGTCAAAGTTGAAGATTGTGATGAGAAAACTGATGATGATGAGAAAAAGAAAACATTTTTGAAATTAAAAGAAATGTTTCGAGAAACTGTTCTACATTCTACTAAAAAATGTGAATGCTCAACGCAAAAACCTGTAAAGAAGAATATGGAACAAAAACAAAAAGATAAAAAACCGAAAAATTTTCAAAAAGAAAATAAAAGCTCATCAGTTCAATCATCCAATCAAAACAAAAATTTAAACAAATTGAAAAATGAAAACTCTAAAATAGTTGACAATAAGTGGTGCAGGTTGGACCACAGTGCTCAAAAGTCAAATCCAGCAAACATGAGGAAGGAATATCACCAAGCCAAACAATGCTATGATTTGAGCATTTGGGCTGAAAATGGTGATTGGTACGATAACAGAGTGTGTTACCGATGTGGTTATCAAGGACAGATTGCTGTTAACTGCCAAAGTTGGAATTATGAGACGAGGAGATGCTTTAATTGCAATATCAGAGGTCACATTGCCAGAGATTGCCCAAGGAGATCAAATGAAAGATTGAGGGTTAATTCTCAGAAGATGGCAAAGAAATCAGTCAATGTCAAGCCCAAAGAACAGAAGGTTCAAGAACCTAAAGTTCAAGAAACGAAAGTGAAACTTTCTCAGGGGCAGAAAGACAGACTGAGGAAGAAGAGAAAGAAGGCTAGAGAGTATCTAGAGAAGATCTTGTCCTCGGGTTCACCGGATAGATCGAATAAGAGTTCTGATGAATCAACTCCCTCAACTGCAAAGTCCAGCAAGATGGATTCATCAGATACAAATCTGAGGACGAAAGAGGGAAAGAAGAAGAAGAAAGTTAGTGGTGATGAATCTGTTTCTTTGGAAACAAAGGAGCCACATGTCGGCGATGAATCTGGCTCATCAAAGTCAGACAAGCCACATTCAGGCGATGAATCTGGTGTGGTAAAGCCAGAGGAGCCATGTGTTGAGGTAAAAATTGGTGATTGCGGTTTGACAATGAATGATGAAAATTTTCCAATCATTGTCAAATGGAATTTCAAAAGCACCCAAGGACCGTCAGGCTTGGGTGAAACTCTTTATATAGAAAAACCTGACTTGCCGGAATTCCCAGGTTGGTAAGTGTGGAGTAGGAATCGGCACCTTGTGAATTCAACCAACAGAGGATGTTTGGTTGAAAATGCTTGATTTGATTGATCTTACAAGTGGTAAATCAGGGACATTAAGTTGTACTTGATTTTCTACAAGTGATGTTTGTGAATTGATCTTAAAATGTTAGTTTTTACAAGTGGTTGAAAGAACAAGGTGATGATCCCCATGTTTGAGAAATGACTTACAAAACTAATTTTCCGGAAAAACCATTTTGATTAAAACAAACTTAAGTGTTTTGAAATCATCATGGGAAAATGTTTTGTTGTCAGGGGGAGTTCTGATTGTTCAAGCCAAGTGAATGGAGAATTGAAGTGATTCTCATCATGTTGTCAAGTTTGTACAGCTTGTTTTCAAATTTTCCCAGAAAATCAAAATTGTGACATATTTTGATTTTAGGGGGAGTAAAAATTTTAAAAAATTAGAAAATTTGAAAATGTCAAAAACATTGAAAAATGAAAAATGAGTTTTGTTGTCAAAAAGAGGAAATGATAGTAGATCAGTGGACTATCACAGCATGCTAAAGATATGAAAGTCTATATGTGATAAACGGTCTCACTAAAGATGTGACGATAGGCTCAGCTAGACTAGTAGATTTGCGATAACGATACAAACTTAAATGAAAAAGCCTAGTTCTAGTGGGAAACATGATTGAAAGCATAGTACTTAGTTTTGTCCTTCTTGACTGTGTGCCTACTCAGTAATCGCTGATTGTCGAAAGACATAAAACTGGTTAAGTTTGTGAATTTTCACAACTTTGCTGAAAAGTCGCTGTGATTGTGTATTTCATTTTGCAAAGACTTAAACTTGTTTTATTTCTTTATTTTGTTTAAGCATCGGACATCCTCTGCGTATACGTGAGTATCGACCTGGATGTTGTTGCCTAAACGTTCTGCTTTATTTTCTTTGGTGTTTCGTTTAAGCTTTGGACCTCCTCTGTGTATACGGAAGTATCGACCTGGTGGTTAAAGCCTAAACAACTTCAACTTGTTTTATTTTTCTTATTTTGTTTAAACATTGGACTTTCTCTGCGTATACGGAAGTATCGACCTGATTGTTAATGTTTAAACATTCTGCTTTGTTTTCGCACAAATCACAGTTGATAAAAGTTTAAAGGCATTACTTGAGTCAGTGTATTGCATGATGAGGGGATATGCTGAGATTGTGGGGTCCATAAGAATTTAGTGCTATCTAAATATACCTTAACGTATCGGTAAGCATTTCGAAAGTTTTTAGATTGAGTTTATGTGGACAACAATATCGTCAATCAACGTGAATCGTTTAAAACTAAAAATGTTTAAAGCTTAACGGTGCTAGTGATTGGTCACATAAACTGATATGATCCTCTTGCACAAACTCACAAAAATAGTGTCTGTAAATATTTCTTTACTGCATTTCATTTACATTCAAAAATCCAAAAAGATTTAGTGTGTTTTAGCATAAATTTTGAAAAATTCAAAAAGATTTTTTGACAACTGATGTTGAAGAGCTGATTTTCAAAATTTCAAGTGCTGAACTTGACGAACAGGGTTGGGAGTGTGTGTTTAACAGAAGAAATTTGTTTTTGAGAAAGAAAGTTAGATTAGTTAATCAAGGTCATTAATTTGAACTTGATGTAACTATTACTAGTAAGTTTTTTTTATTGATTTAAGTAAAAACTTATGTTGTGATGAGAAAATGTGTGCAGGAATTGAGCTGAACATAGATAAAACCAGGGATTGATCTCAAGGTGATAGCTAATTCCAGACAGCGATCCCATCATGATGAGAGGGGGAGTCTGACGAGGTTAGAGCCAAAGAGAAGATCCTGGTATATGCTAAGAAAGAAAAGAGACTGATAAAGACTAAAGATGCGAAGACTCAACACTTAAGACTCGTCAACATCTGAGGGGGAGTCTGTTGGTGCATTCATCTGTCGTCTTCATCTTATGTCGAGTCTCGGGTTCATTGCGGATCAGTTCAAGCATGATGTCATCATATTAAATGATGACATCATATTATGACATCATCAATAACATCATCACAAGAAGACAAAACTATATTTGATGGTTATCGCTTGAAATCAGATTGCACATGGCTTTCGCTTGAAATTGTTATATGTTTTATCTAGGTTTCGCATGAATGAGTTATGGGTTTCGCTTGTATGTGGTTCAAGCGAAACTAGGAGGTCTATAAATAGGCTTGAGTTCATTTCATTTGTAACAGAGTTTTGAGAATTCCATACCGAGGTGCTGCCGGTGTGAAGACTGATTGTAAACGATATTATATCAATAAAATCAGTGTTTAAAGTGATATTCAAGCTGTTTCGACGTCGGTTTCTTAGTTTCCGCCTCTGAAACTGATAAAATCTCTTCTGAACGACTCGTTCGGGTCTCAAAACGATCCTACAACATCCATGGTACTGTCAGACCCGACTTGTGGAAATGTTACTTCTTAACCAGGTGGTAACAAATTTTGTATACAAAACCCCAACATACTCATGATAATTGTATTCTTACAAATACTCAATAACTGCCTGATATATAATTAATCGTATGAGGTTTTGTAAAAATAGTTAACAAAAGGTTCACAAAAAGCGGATCAACTCACATTGCTGTCTTAGATTATCATTTAGGGTTTCCTGGTGACAATCTATAATTTACACAAAAGCACACGTGTTAGTATAGTAACCCATTTTAACATTAGTAATACCCTCCCCGAGACGGCACTCCAACGACTACGTCGGGCAGAACCACGACAGCCGTTACGGAACCCTAGATCAATCGGGCGGAGCATCTAATACGTATCCAGGGGTTATGATACTTACAACGGAGCAGAACTTCGCTATTTAGGGGGGTATTGGACCCGACTATAGCTTATACTATCAGAAATTCGTTAAGAGAGAATTGAATTTGAGCGACGTAAACTGAAGGCCCAAGCTCCAGCTTTATAGGAGCTGAGTTTGGGTTTCTCGCGGCCCGCGTAAGAGTAGCCAAGGGGCTACGCGGCCCGCGTCAACCTTGGTCAACATCCTAGCTTGTCCGGGTCAGCAACTAGCTTTGCCGTGTGTTGGGCCACGTGGCGGCCCATGGTTGTGCCAGCCCTAACCTTGTCACTGCCCGCGTAGGGTTTGAGGTGAGGCTTACGCAGCCCGCCTCAAACCCAAAAACCTGATTTTTAATTATTTTTGATAATATTTAAGGTATTCGGGGCCCGTTTTCACGTATGGGGTGTATTTTGGGACATATTGGGGTATTTTAAAATATATTAGGGTGTCGGAAAATTTATGAGGGTGTCGGTTTTCTTTAGGGTTGTTATATCCTTCCCACCTTGTTTTAGAGCTCGTCCTTGAGATCTACTGGAACAAGTGTGGATATTTCTTCTGCATTTCAGATTCAAGCTACCATGTGTACTCTGGTCCTCTTTTGGAGTCCCACTTTACTTTAACCAAAACTAATCACTTATGCTTGAGGTTCTTGACTTTTCTGTCTTCAATCTGTAGAGGCTTTTCTACAAACTTGAGCTAAGCATTTCTTGAGATTAGATACATGAAACACATCATGTATCCCTGTCATTTCCTCTGGCAGTTGTAGCTGATAGGCTACAGGTCCTATTCTTCTAATAATCTCAAAAGGTCCAACATACCTGGGACTTAGCTTTCTTCGTTTGAAGAATCTTACTACTCCTTTCCAAGGAGAGACTTTTAACAAGACTTTATCTCCTACTTGAAATTCCAATGGTTTGCGTCGGTTATCAGCATAGCTCTTTTTTCGATCACGTGCTACTTTCAGTCGTTCCTTGACTTGAATAATCTTGTCGGTTGTTTCCTGCACTATCTCAGGTCCAGATAGTTGTTTCTCCCCAATTTCTGCCCAACAGACTGGGGTTCGGCACTTTCGTCCATAAAGTGCTTCGAATGGCGCAGTATTGATACTTGTGTGATAACTATTATTATAAGAAAATTCTATTAAAGGTAAGTGATCGTCCCAATTACCTCCGAAATGAATTACACAAGCTCTAAGCATGTCTTCCATCGTCTGAATTGTCCTTTCGCTTTGTTCGTCCGTTTGGGGATGATAAGCGGTGCTTAGATTTAACTTGGTTCCCATTGCCTTTTGGAAACTTGCCCAAAAATGAGAGGTAAAACGGCTATCCCTATCAGAAACAATTGATAAGGGTATTCCATGAAATGAAACGATTTCATTTACATATAATTTAGCTAACTGTTCCATATTGAAAGTTTCTTTCATTGGTAGGAAATGAGCTGACTTGGTTAGCCTATCTACAACCACCCAGATTGTATCATTACCTTTCTTTTTTTTGGGTAATTTGGTAACAAAATCCATTGTTATTAATTCCCATTTCCACACTGGCATTTCTAACTGTTGTAGCAAACCTGAGGGTTTCTGATGTTCAGCTTTAACTTGTGAACAGGTTAAACATTTAGAAATATAGGCTGCTATGTCTTTTTTCATTCCTATCCACCAGAAATTCTTTCTTAGATCCTGGTACATCTTATCATTTCCTGGGTGCATCGTATACTTAGACTTATGGGCTTCTTCTAATATACGATGGCGTAGGTTTCCTAATTTAGGTATCCACATTCTCCTTTCATGGAATCTCCAAATTCCATCTGTTCCTTGTGCTAATTCCTTTAGCATACCTTTTAATTTTTCAGTATCCTCCTTGATTACTGATTCTTATGCTTCTCTTATCTGATCATTTAAATCTACTTGCAGATCTAATTTAAGAGAACGTACCCTTTTTGGCTTTTCATGATACTTTCGGCTTAAAGCATCTGCCACTACATTTGCTTTTCCTTCATGATACTGAATATCACAATCATAATCACTAAGCATCTCCATCCAGCGTCTCTGTCTCATATTTAACTCCTTTTGCCCGAAAACATACCTTAAATTCTTATGGTCAGTGAATATGGTTAACTTACTACCATAAATGTAATGTCTCAAAATCTTAAGAGCAAAAATTATGGCTCCTAACTCTAGATCATGGGTTGAATAATTTTCTTCATGATTCTTAAGTTGTCTAGATGCGTAAGCTATAACCTTTTGGCGTTGCATTAATACACATCCATAACCTAACTTAGAAGCGTCACAATATACTATAAAATCTTCGGTTCCTTCTGGTAACGCTAATATGGGTGCATGGGTTAATCTTTGCTTAAGAATTCTAAATGCTTCTTCTTGCTTTGGTCCCCATTCAAACTTAATGGATTTACAGGTTAACTTAGTTAAAGGAATGGCTATCTTAGAAAAATCTTGAAGAAACCTTCTATAATAACCGGCCAATCCTAAGAAACTTCTAACCCCGGTTGGTGATTCAGGGGTTTTCCATTTGGTAATCGCATCGATCTTTGTAGGATCCACATGAATTCCTTCATGATTGACTAAGTGTCCAAGAAACTGTACATGTTCTAACCAAAATTCGCACTTTGAAAATTTAGCATAAAGCTTTTCCTTTCTTAATAGACTTAAAAGTGCGTGCAAATGCTTTGCATTATCTTCCTTACTTTTAGAATAAATTAGAATATCATCTATAAAGACAATTATGAATTTATCCAAATATGGCTTACATATTCGGTTCATCATGTCCATAAATGCGGCTGGGGCATTGGTTAAACCAAATGGCATGGCAGTAAATTCATAATGGCCATACCTGGTTCTAAATGCGGTTTTAGGAATGTCCTCTTCCTGTACCTTTAATTGATGATATCCTGATCTTAAATCGATTTTTGAGAAAAATCGAGCTCCTTGAAGTTGATCGAACAAATCATCGATCCTTGGTAATGGGTACGGTTCTTAATCGTGACCTTGTTTAATTCACGGTAGTCAATGCACATACGCATTGATCCGTCCTTTTTCTTAACGAATAAAATCGGTGCTCCCCACGGCGACGAACTTGGCTGTATGAATCCTTTCTCTAATAATTCATCCAACTGTTTCTTTGGTTCCTGCATTTCTGCGGGTGCCAAACGGTAAGGTGCTTTGGCAATAGGTGTTGTTCCGGGTAGCAGATGGATTCTGAATTCAACTTCTCTGTCCGGCGGTAGTCCTGGTAATTCTTCCGGAAATACATCTGAAAACTGAGACACTACTGGAATGTCTTTTAGTTCTTTTCCTTTAGTGTTAGTGATTATGGAAATCAAATACACTATAGATCCTTTTCTAATATAACTTGCAGTTTTCATCACAGAGATGAATTTTGTGGATCTAGATGGTTTATCACCTTTAATTATGATCTTTTCATCCTTTGGTGAATTTACTTGAATTGACTTTTGATCACATAAAATATTAGCTTTATTGGCTTCTAACCAATCCATTCCTAATACAATATCAAATCCTGCCAGATTCATTGGGTACAGATTTGCCACAAACTTTTGGTTTAAAAATTTTATTCTTGCTCCCTGCAAGATTTCAGAAATCCTAACCGTTTCTCCATTTGTTGTCTCGACTAGACATTCTTGTGAGAGTTTAGTTAATGGTTGATTGAGAAGTTGGCAAAATGAAGTATTAATAAAACTTTGGTTTGCGCCAGAGTCAAATAATACTTTAGCAAAAACATCATTAACTAAAAACGTATCGGCTATGACGTCCGGGATCATTTTGGCTTCATCTGCAGTCAGAACAAATGCTCTAGCATTTTTAGTGTTCTTGTTGTTCGCAGCTAGAGCCAATTTCGGACAGTTTGGTTTGATATGACCTTTTTCTCCACAGTTGAAGCACAGTCCGTTACTAGATTTCCTCCTGCAATCTTCTTCCTTGTGTCCTGGTAACTTACAGAAATTGCAGTGAGTGAAGCATTTTCCTAAATGCCTCTTCATGCAGGCCTTGCAGTATGGTGCAGAGGTAGAACCTATATTCCTACGGTTGAAATTCGCAGAACGGAATTCCTGGGTAAGCCTTTGGGCTAGATTTCTCCTCTGATCTTCTTCTCTAGTACGTACTAATTCATCTGTCAACGTTTTGTTAGTTCTATAGCTTCTTCTATAGTTTGGGGTCTAGCTGCCTTGACTACATGTCTAATCTCTCCAATTAATCCCCAGATGTAACGGGAGATTAATACCGGTTCAGGTGATGCAAGGGTTGGTACTATTCTAGCATATTCAAAGAATGTGGTAGTATAACCCTTACTATCTACCCCGATCATTCTTAAGTTTAGAAACTTATTTGCTATATGTTCCTTTTATTGGGAGGGCAGAATTTCCTTTCTACCATATTCTTAAATTCTTCCCATTCTAAGTTATATACCTTATCACTTCCTCTTGATTGGAGGATAGTGTTCCACCATTCTAAGGCTGAGTTCTTAAACAGATTAGAAGCAAACATTATCTTGTCTTCTACAGCACACTTGCTTATTTTTAAAACAGCCTCAGTCTTTTCTATCCAGCGTAGAGTTGCAATGGGTCCTTCATTGCCCGAGAATTCTATTGGTTTGCAGGACCAGAATTCTTTGTAAGAACAACCATAAGGCACGGTTCTTCTTCTTTTGGGAATGGGTACTTGAAGTACAGGTCCATTGTTCACGTTGTGTTCAGGTTCAGTTGGTCGCTTACTGCTATGTTTACTTTTATTATCAGCATCCTTAACAGTTTGAAGAATAAATGGCATTGCATCTATGATTCCTTGTGCCACTATGTGTTGGATAGCACTATTATCCACTTGGTTTCCATTGTTATTGATGCTTGGATTCTCATTAACCAAGTTAATGTTACTCTGGTTATCATTATTCAGATTTCCTTGATTTCCTTCGTCGGCCATCTGAATTTTAAACATTTACCACATATTAACATTACAAAGTAATATTTAATATAGCCAATCACATGACACGCATTTTGGTCAAAAGCGTCGATCATTGCGACTTACTCTATTTTTATATATTATGCATCTGTTACACACCAGTACTGAAATTAAAATTACAATACCGACTGAAATAAAATTACACTAATAATAGTAGGCATCCGTACACACACAATATATTTTATTTTATTATTATTATTATTATTATTACTACTACCGTCTCCACTATCATATTCATGGATATGGATTCATCCAGAAATCCATATTGCGCTCGTCATACTTCCAGACGAGTCGCTCTCCCACCTGTCTCATTCGTTCACTACTCTCTAAAATTTCCTCACTAAATGTCCTAAGTTCTTGTACGTTTTCTGCACTCATTGGGGGTGCAGGTTCTAGGACTGGGTTCGGAATCTGGGGTGCGGGTTCTTGATATGGGGGTGTAGGGGCCTGAAATTGGTAAGGATTCTCTAAAATCTCCCTAATGAATACATCGTGATAATAGGGATCTAAAGGATCCAAACCTGGGTAGGCTCCTATGTTTGGCATGGGCATGTCTTCATGTATCGGGTAACGTTGCACATAGTCCCTATTGTCGTCCCACCAGGGGTCGTAATTTGGGTCTAGGGGGTTTGGTGCTGGTACCCTAGGTATTTCTTCTGGATTGAAGTCATGCATTTCTACTTGATTTTCAGGGCTTTCTATCTCCATTGGTTGGTCAGGAATTGGTGGTTGTGGTTGTGGTTGGGGTGCTATTATTTGTTCCAGATTAGGGTCAGCTGCAGTGGTTGCTAAGATGTGGATGTTGGTTATACCCCTATTAATCATATCCTGGGCATAGGCATCGGTTTCTCTTTTGGCTGCTGCTAGTGCTCTCTGGTCTTGTAACTTTTTCATACGTTTTCTACGCTCGTGTGCTCCTCTACTGAACCATCCCCTCTTTTTCTGAGGAAATGGCTCTTCAGACTGAGCCTTAAACACAAAGATTCCTTCTTCCGTATCAGCAGAGTACCCTGAGAGGGCCGGCTGAGAAGAGGAGGTGCCTTCGCTTCTAGGCGAACCAGACAATTGACGATACGCGTCAGATGGTCCTTGGTCGCTCATACTGTAAACTAACAAATAGTCAAATAACATATAACAATAAAATACAATTATGCACGTATTTCCATAATTTATTTCCTAACAGATTGATTTTTGATGTCAGTAGAACGCTTCTGTGGCTGAATCAGTGGCTTAGCTCTGATACCACCTTCTGTCGCAACCCCCGATCCCTAATCCCCGGGAACGGGCGGCCGCGAGCCAGTATCGGTGGTATCGCGTATTGTCTAATTTGGCATCGGAATTTTCATCAGGACCGTAGTTATGAAATATTTGATCAGAGTAAAATAAGTAAAATACCACATTTTCATAATATTAAACACATGGGATAAAACCCAAGTTTGCAGTACACACATTTTCATAGGAATAAATCCTGTTTTATTAAATAAAAACATCTATTTTATTTTAGGTAACTTTATTGTCACTTTTCCAAGCCTTCAGTGCTGTCCAGCTGGCTTCTATTTGGCTTTCACAGTTTGTTACCTGAAACGTGTTTTAAACACATTTGTCAGTGGGAAATACTGGTGAGTGAATCCCAGTTTAATCAAGTTTAAATAAAAACCATTGTACAGTATTAAGGGCGATCTCGCAATTATATTTGTTTCCAAGTTATACCAATTAACATCCATGGTACTGTCAGACCCGACTTGTGGAAATGTTACTCCTTGACCAGGTGGTAACAATTTTTGTATACAAAACCCCAACATACTCATGATAATTGTATTCTTACAAATACTCAATAATTGCTTGATATATAATTAATAGTATAAGATTTTGTAAAAATAGTTAACAAAAGGTTCACAAAAAGCGGATCAACTCACATTGCTGTCTTAGATTATCCTTTAGGGTTTCCTGGTGACAATCTATAATTTACACAAAAGCACACGTGTTAGTATAATAACCCATTTTAACATTAGTAATACCCTCCCCGAGACGGCATTCCAACGACTACGTCGGGCAGAACCACGACAGCCGTTACGGAACCCTAGATCAATCGGGCAGAGCATCTAATACGTATCCAGGGGTTATGATACTTACAACGGAGCAGAACTTCGCTATTTAGGGGGGTATTGGACCCGACTATAGCTTATACTATCAGAAATTTGTTGAGAGAGAATTGAATTTGAGCAACGTAAACTGAAGGCCCAAGCTCCAGCTTTATAGGAGCTGAGTTTGGGTTTCTCGCGGCCCGCGTAAGAGTAGCCAAGGGGCTACGCGGCCCGCGTCAACCTTGGTCAACCTCCTAGCTTGTCCAGGTCAGCAACTAGCTTTGTCGTGTGTTGGGCCACGTGGCGGCCCATGGTCGTGCCAGCCCTAACCTTATCGCGGCCCGCGTAGGGTTTGAGGTGAGGCTTACGCGGCCCGCCTCAAACCCAAAAACCCGATTTTTAATTATTTTTGATAATATTTAAGGTATTCGGGGCCCGTTTTCACGTATGGGGTGTATTTTGGGACATATTAGGGTATTTTAAAATATATTAGGGTGTCGGATAGTTTATGAGGGTGTCGGTTTTCTTTAGGGTTGTTATAAATATGCTAGAATAGTGCCAACCCTTGCTTCACCTGAACCAGTGTTAATCTCCCGTTATATATGGGGATTAATCGGAGAGATAAGGCATGTAGTTAAGGCAGCTAGACCTCAAACCATAGAAGAATCTGTAGAACTAGCCAATACCTTGACAAATGAATTAATCCGTACACGAGAAGAAGATCAAAGGAGGAACCTAACCGAAAAGCTCACACAAGAATTTCGTTCTGGAAATTTTAACCGTGGGAAAAATATAGGTTCTACCTCTGCACCTTACTTTAAGAATTGCAAAAGAAAGCATTCAGGAAGATGCTCCATATACTGTAACTTTTGCAACATATCAGGACACAAGGAAGAAGACTGCAGGAAGAAAGCTAATAATAGGATATGTTACAATTGTGGAGAACAAGGTCATATCAAACCTAATTGTCCAAAATTAGCTCCGGCTACAAACAACAAGAATACCAAAAATGCTAGAGCTTTCGTTCTGACGGCAGAAGAAGCAAAGATGATCCCGGATGTGATCACTTGTACGTTTTTAGTTAATGATATTTTTGCTAAAGTATTATTTGACTCTGGTGCAAACCAAAGTTTTATTAATACTTCATTTTGCAAACTTCTCAATCAATCATTAACCAAACTTCCACAAGAATGTTTAGTAGAGACAGCAAATGGGGAAACCATTACAATTTCTGAAATCTTGCAGGGAGCAAGAATAGAAATTCTAAATCAGAAATTTATTGCAAACCTTTACCCAATGAATCTGGCAGGATTTGATGTATTATTAGGAATGGATTGGTTAATAGCCAATAAAGCCAGTATTTTGTGTGATCAAAAGTCGATACAAGTAAATTCACCAAAAGGTGAAAAGATCACAATTAAAGGATATAAAACCTCTAGATCTACTAAATCCATCTCTGTGATGAAAACAGCAAGTTACATAAGAAAAGGATCATTAGTGTATTTGATTTCTATAATCACTAACACTAAAGAAAAAGAATTAAGGAATATTCCAGTAGTATCTCAGTTTTCAGATGTATTTCTAGAAGAATTACCGGGGCAACCTCCAGATCAAGAAGTTGAATTCAGAATCCATTTAATACCAGGGACAGCACCAATTGCCAAAGCACCTTACCGTTTGGCACCTGCAGAAATGCAAGAACTAAAGAAACAATTAGACGAATTACTAGAAAAAAGATTCATACAGCCCAGTTCATCACCCTGGGGAGCGCCGATTTTATTTGTTAAAAAGAAGGACGGATCAATGCGAATGTGCATTGACTACCGTGAATTGAACAAAGTCACAATTAAGAACCGGTATCCATTACCAAGAATAGATGATCTGTTTGATCAATTGCAAGGAGCACGATTTTTCTCTAAAATCGATTTAAGGTCAGGATATCATCAATTAAAGGTACAGGAAGAGGACATTCCTAAGACCGCTTTCAGAACAAGGTATGGCCATTATGAATTTACTGTCATGCCATTTGGTTTAACCAATGCCCCAGCTGCATTCATGGATATGATGAACCGAATATGTAAGCTATATTTGGATAAATTCATAATTATCTTTATAGATGATATTCTCATTTACTCTAAGAGTAAAGAGGAACATGCGAAGCATTTGCACGCACTTTTAAGTTTATTAAGAAAATAAAAGCTTTATGCTAAGTTTTCAAAGTGTGAATTTTGGTTAGAACAGGTACAATTTCTCGAACATCTAGTTGATCATGAAGGAATTCATGTAGATCCCACTAAGATCGAGGCAATAACCAATTGGAAAACCCCTGAATCACCAACTGAGGTTAGAAGTTTCTTAGGATTAGCCGGTTATTATAGAAGATTTATTCAAGATTTTTCTAGAATAGCCATTCCCTTAACTAAGTTAACTTGTAAATATGTTAAGTTTAAATGGGAACCAAACAAGAAGAAGCCTTTAGAATCCTTAAGAAAAGATTAACTCATGCACCCATACTAGCGTTACCAGAAGGAACTGAAGATTTTGTAATCTATTGTGACGCTTCCAAATTAGGTTATGGATGTGTGTTAATGCAACGTCAAAAGGTTATAGCCTATGCATCCAGACAACTTAAGAATCATTAAGAAAATTATTCTACTCATGATTTAGAATTTGGAGCTATAATTTTTGCTCTTAAGATTTGGAGACATTACCTGTACGGTAGTAAGTTTACTGTGTTCACCGATCATAAGAGTTTAAGGTATGTCTTCGGGCAAAAGGAATTGAATATGAGACAAAGACGCTGGATGGAACTACTTAGTGATTATGATTGTGATATCCAGTATCATGCAGGAAAGGAAAATGTAGTTACTGATGCTTTAAGTCGAAAGTATCATGAAAAGCCAAAAAGAGTACGTTCTCTTAAATTAAATCTACAAGTAGATTTAAATAAGCAGATTAGAAAAGCGCAAGAATCAGTAATCAAGGATGATACTGAAAAACTAAAAGGAATGATCAAGGAATTAGAACAAGGAACAGATGGGATTTGGAGATTCCATAAGAAAAGAATGTGGATACCTAAATTAGGAAACCTACGTCATCGCATATTAGAAGAAGCCCATAAGTCTAAATATACGATGCATCCAGGAAGCGATAAAATGTACCAAGATTTAAGAAAGAATTTCTGGTGGATAGGAATGAAAAAGGACATAGCAGCCTATGTTTCTAAATGTTTAACATGTTCACAAGTCAAAGCTGAACATCAGAAACCTTCTGATTTATTGCAACAGTTAGAAATGCCTGTTGGGAAATGGGAATTGATAACAATGGATTTTGTTACTAAATTACCCAAAACAAAGAAAGGTAATGATACAATCTGGGTGATTGTAGATAGACTAACCAAGTCAGCTCATTTCCTATCAATGAAAGAAACTTTTAGTATGGAACAATTAGCTAAATTATATGTAAATGAAATAGTTTCTTTACATTGAATTCCTCTATCAATTGTTTCTGACAGAGATAGTCGTTTTACCTCTCATTTTTGGACAAGTTTCCAAAAAGCAATGGGAACCAAGTTGAATCTAAGCACAGCTTATCATCCTCAAACGGATGGACAAAGCGAAAGGACAATTCAGACAATGGAAGAAATTCTTAGAGCTTGTGTAATTGATTTCGGAGGTAATTGGGACGAGCACTTACCATTGATAGAATTTTCTATAATAATAGTTATCACAAAAGTATAAATGTTGCACCATTTGAAACACTTTATGGACGAAAGTGCCGAACTCCAGTCTGTTGGGCCGAAATTGGGGAAAAGCAACTATCTGGACAATAAACAGCAGACAAAATTATTCATGTCAAGGAACGACTGAAAGCAGCACGTGATCGACAGAAAAGTTATGCTGACAACAGGTGAAAACCGTTGGAATTTCAAGTAGGAGATAAAGTGTTATTAAAAGTCTCTCCTTGGAAAGGAGTGGTGATGTGCACAAAATGCAACATATAAATTACATCAATTGTGGCATAAAACTAACCCTTTTTTAGTACTAATGTTCGAAAAAGTGTGTTTTTGTTTTCCTTTTGTATTTTCAGGATTAAATGAGCTCAAATTAACAAAAGAAGCAAAAAGGCTGCTAAATCTAACATAAATACAAGAAAAGGAACAAACGTGGCATGCCCGACCTCCCCGACAGCATCTTCCCAAGCAAAACAAGAGAACAAAAGGTTGAACACGCCCCGTGCTCAGTAAACACGGGGGCGTGCCCAAGTGCCAGCATAAAAGACAAAGCTATAGAAGCTTCTATCGCCCACCACGGGGCCGTGCTCAGCGGACACAGGGCCGTGGTCAACTATAAGATTCGCAGAATCTAGGCAAATCTTGATAGTACAGATATGCTTCTGCACACGGGGGCGTGCCCAGCGGACACGGGGGCGTGGTCAACTAATGTAGACAAACTGCAATTAATGAAGGAAGAGAAGAGGATGGACACGGGGCCGTGCCCAATGGACACGGGGCCGTGCCCGGGCTGCTGTTCAGGCTATAAATAGGGGTGCTTGGCTCATTTGCAAACCATCCCTTGGCACACCACCTCTCTCACACTTCACCCACCACCCACCACCATCACAACACCATCATCCACCACCATCATCCATCATCCATCATAGAGTGTGTGAGTCGTCTTGGGATCCAAGATTGATCGTTAGAGTTCTTGACAATCAAAGGCCTTGTTTGCCTAAGTCTCTTACATCACTTGGTGAAGACAAGTGTCTAGTGTAATACTTTTTTTTTTAATCTTTTCGCACTTTTTACTTGGTTATGTATTAATGACTTTAATAACTAGTTTCTTATGTTGAAGGTGATTCTTCCTTAACGTTTGTCCGTGGTGTCTTGGCATTATTTTACTGTCTATATAAAATAAAAGATTTTCACCATTCATATCTCCACGGTCTATATGGAGGTATGTTGGCTACCTGGTCGGGGGTTAAGGGAACGGTTTCAGCATTTTTTAGTTTTTATTTTCTAGTTTAAACCTTTTTCTAAACTTTTGATTTGATTAGACATTGAGGATAAACCGGTACTAAAAGCTCTTGTGTCTTTGGACGACCTCGGTATCTTACCAACACTATACTACGCTCACGATGGGTGCACTTGCCCATATGTGTGTTTGGTGTTAGTAAATATCGTGTTTTATAAATTTAAAACTTGACTAACGTGTAAAAAGGGCTTAAAATATACTTAAAATTATATACACCACACACACGCATCAAGTTTTTGGCGTCGTTGCCGGGGACACAAGGATTTTAAGAAAGCTTAAAATCGACGGCCTAATTAGTTTTTCAAAACTTTTTTAAAACGCGCGCACATTTTTCTGCATTTTAGTTTCGTTTTGCATTTACAGTAAGTTGAACACGGGCCGTGCTCACTGAACACGCCCCGTGCTCAACGAAATCAGTAACTTTAATTAAAACGCCCAGATACAGATTCTGTACACGGGGCCGTGTCTACTGAACACGGGGCCGTGTCCAGCCTCTGTTTTCGTTTTTATTTTTGTTTTCTAGTCTCGAGACGTTGTTGTGGTCTGCTGAGTGATTCTTATGGATCAATACTCAGGAGGTTACAGCTACACCTATAAGGAGGATGATTATAGGGAA
The DNA here is from genome assembly GCA_030545235.1 of Helianthus tuberosus. Lineage (NCBI taxonomy): Eukaryota > Viridiplantae > Streptophyta > Magnoliopsida > Asterales > Asteraceae > Helianthus > Helianthus tuberosus. The sequence goes on along the minus strand of JARYGA010000354.1, from coordinate 815 downwards.
GACTATTGCACTAATTGTGGTAACCCGCACTCGGTTCAATATTGTAACTTATATCAACCATCCACTTCATACACCTACTATGAGGAGCCCAGGTATGAGCCATCGACTTCATACACATCCTATGAAGACCAAAGGTATGAACCTCCTCCCTCATACTCATATTTTGATGAACCAAGGTATGAGCCTTCATACTCATACTTCGAGGAACCAAGATATGAGCTACCACCTTCATATGCTTACTATGAGGAACCTTGGCGTGAACAACCCACCTCATATGAGTATTATGAAGAACAAAATTATGACCCTTATCCATTATATACTTACAATGAAGAACAATGGTATGAACCATCTACTTCCTATGAGTATTATGAGGAACAAAGGATCGAACAACCGGATTCAAGCTTTGAAAATCCCGATCCTTACTCTATCACCGAAGTGAAAGATAGGATATTAGAACACCTTAAAACTATCGAGCGCTACATAAAAGAATCTCGCGCAAGGGAAGAGGAGTCCCGCGCAAGAGAAGAATTAAATAAAGAAGAGATAGTTGAAAGTGTAAAAATGGAAGAACAAATAAGTGAAGAACCGATACATGAGTTAAACAACGAAAAAGGTGAGTCCGACAACGTTAAAATTCAAGAAGAGTCTAATTTTGAAGAAATTAATCTCTTGTCACCTTCTTTTGAAAATCATTGTTTAGTTCCTACTCATGCTAAGTTTTTAAAAGAGTTAAACACTAACAATAAAATTGACGAAACAGTAAGCGTTAAGTTAACTAATGATCAAACCTCGCTAATAAAAGAAGTCCCATTTGA
>JARYGA010000353.1:0-18433 GCA_030545235.1 Helianthus tuberosus | reverse complement strand
TGATGATGAACTTATGTGTGTGATCATCATACTTGCAAGTATATGTGAAGTACTTGAACAATCTTGTGATTCGAATAGGTGTTCATACATGACTTGAAATGGGTTTAGATGATTTGACAAAATTGATGTTGTATTGGTGTTTATGAACATCATACTAACTAGCGTGAATGAACTACTTGAACAAATTAGAGAATTTTGTTAAGAAGTTCATAAGTGATTAGATGTGGGTCTTCACACAAGAGTTAAACCCATGATTATGATGGTCAAAGCGTATATGTGCTTACAATGACTAAAATTACATGTAGATTTATTGTCACTTGAAGTATGAAATAAGATAACATGTTAGTTAATATGGCATCTCAAAAGATGATACTCATTAAGTGGTTGATAATGTGCCTAAATTAGATGTTGAGAACTTGTTAGTGCACTCATATGTGTCAATTGGTGGTTTGACTTTTTGAAAGTCAAACCGACCTATGATAGAGTTCAGTAATAATAATAGCGGTAAAAGATTCATAAGGTGCGAAAGTCATGAATTGGAAAGACTAATCTAACCACCTTGTGTAAATTATGATGATAGTTAACGCTTGACAAGCTAAGTGGAAGCTTGGGAAAGAAGCGGGTCAAATGGAACGAGTACGCGGAAAAAGAGCATAGCCGGATGCAAGGTAAGTAAAACTTACACCTTTTTGTGGAATACGTATCTATTCCATAAGTTGTAAATACAATAGAATTTAATATTCGAAATATGGTTACCGACGCGAAATGATACGGGTCGGAACTAAAAACAAGTGTTAAAAACCATAGTAATGGTAAAACAGGGTGGAACGGTAAATTAGTCACGAAAAGACTAAGATAAAATGGGTTTTCGAACGGATACTTATTAAGTAAGCTTAAACTAATAAAAAGAGTTAAACGGATCAAACGGTAATATTGATACCATTAGACAACTAGCGACGAATAAGTGTATGTCGAGTCTCATGCTCGCAGGATGAACGGCACGTGTATTAGCGATGCTATGAAATAGCAAATAAGTGAAGACAAGGTATTAAAACGGGTCAGTATGTTGATCCGAGTCAGGTACGCATGATTATGTTGTAGTTAAAAGTGTTATATTGGTCAAATAATTGGTGAGAGTCTTTCGTCGTAAAATAAGATACTAGAATTGACCAAAAAGCCCTTAATGGGTAAATTGGGCAAACGACCCTTAAAGGCCGTTTAGAAACTTGTATTATAATTATGTAACTCTTAAATACATGTAAGAGTTGTAGGCATATACTTTGTAGGTTAAATGCCTAAGAAAGGGGTCAATCACGTAAAATGACTATCCTAAGGGTAAAAATTAGGATAGCAGTCCATTATGTTAAATCCACCAAAAAAATAGTTGTGGTGGAATATAAGAGATTATTTAAAAATGAGAATACGAAGTGTAGAAAGAGAGAGAGTTTGATGCTTAAATGTACATAATTCGCTCTAAACGGGTCAAACGAGTACGTATGCAAAAACGGGTTAAGGTTGCATAAGAAACCCGTAATTTGAACCTTGAAGATTAGTAAACTGATGTAAAATGATGTCCGTGGTATTTTAAATGTAATAAACAAGTTTGTTTGATAAAATCACAAACGGGTCAAAAAGTGTCATAATTGAATTTCAAGCCGAGAGCTTGAAATCTAAAATTTTGAGAATTCAGATGTCGGGTCTTTACTCCATGAGATGGAGAATTAAATTACGAACGCGTAGGAAAAAAAATCGCGTAAAACAGACATCTAGATCAAAAGCTATGAGGCTTTGAAGTTAGAATTTCGATCGAAAATGGAGCTGGGCAAATGCAGCAGCAATTAAGCAACTTGCTGTCAAAAAAGGGGCTAGGTGTAGCGTCTAGCCCCTAGGCGTAGCGTCTAGCCCCTCCTGATTCCGAAAATTGTTTAATTTTTGTTTGTTTGACCCATATAACTTGTTTAAACTTGTTATTTAACTATCAAAGCTAACTTTTAAGTTGGTTTTGATTATAGGTGATAGCCAAGAGTGCCCGGATGAAGATCAAGCTCGAAGAAGAACCGAACACTCGATAAAGCTCAAGGTTAAAAGAATAAAGTGTTCGGTTCGAGGCTTGATCTCAAATCCGGTAAGTACATGTATATTAATGGTTAAGTATGATTAAAGTGTTGAGAACAGTACATAGGGTTATCGTGTAATACACGTTACACCAATCAAATCGATAAAGGGTAGATATAGTCAACGAAATTACGTGTGTTGACATGTTTAGTGGAAAAACCTTGTATTATAACACGGGCGATTACTAATGTCGACATTGCAAACTTTTTTGAATGTTTTAATTGAAGGACACTCGCATCTGAAGATGACGAGAGTTGAACGAATTGTGGATATGACGGTGGAACGGTCCGAGGTATGACGAGAAGAGCATACTCATCAAGGACCTAAATCGCGTAGTGATCGCGAACAAGGATAAAGGCATGGAAAGCCCGTTAGGGCAAGCATTACCAGATGCACGCTTTTAAATTTAATCGTACATGTAGCAATATGCAACAAATACGTAGAGACTGACTGTTACATATGTAAATTTAAAACTTGGAAAACCTGAATGGAATACCATCCAGGATATTATTTCCAAGAAAAACTAAATAGAGGTGTTACTTATATGGGGTGTAATGTGAAAATTATAAAAGGTCATGTATATCAGGTGTTGATCGCTTACTCTGGCCAAGTAAGTAGTGAACACGTGGTACCATGAACTTTTTATGATGGACATATTTACATCCGATGTAGTAAGGATGGGGTGAACGGGACGAATTAAAAAGGTACCCAAATGAATCAAACAAGTAAGATGTTTGATAGTAAACGTAAACGCAATTCGGATGACGGAAGCGTATTACGTTAGAATAACGAGCCCGAGAGAAGGGACAAGGATTAAAGTAATTGAAAATACAGACCGACTAATAGAATGCTAAGGCATGAGATAAAAGTTTGACTGTCACAAGTGATGAAATTCACACGGACAAGTCAAATGAATTAAATAAAGAATAAAGGACTTAACTGGATAAAAGCAATGGATTTCGCTAAGATGACTGAATAAATTAAAATGACATCTAAAACCATATAAGAATGGTTACTTGATGATGACCTCGGTAAAGATACCCGATGGATGGGTAGGATTTTGAAAGTATGCGTAAACCAAGAGACGGGAAAGCGAAACACAAAGTCAAAAGGCTTGGATCATGAGTTATAACTAAAAGACGATGAAATTTTGCAAACATAAATTTTGATAATTATGTTCAACTATTTCAAAGTTGGACGAGTCAAATAAGGAACGAAGTTTGACGTTCACAAGTGATGAAATTTCACACGAACAAGTCAAACGAGTTAAACTAAGAATAACGTTTGATAATGTAAGTAAGCGCGAACCGAATAAATAAAAGCGCGAGATGTTAACGAATCTATATAAAGGGTTATGGGTAAGCATAGAAAGGAATAACGCAAACCAGTGAAACTGGAGAGTTAAAAACATTAAGATAGAGAACCCGGGTAATGGGTTGTAAAGAAATATAAGTATGAACCGGATAATGATAAGCAAAGGACAAACCGACGTGTGAATGACGGAAGAGGTCATAGAGTCGGAAGAATGATTCGAAAGAAAACAAATGTAGCCTTAGACTACGGTCAAGGTCAAATGAAATACAAAAGCGAAAATAAATGATTCTAAACAAAAAAGGGGGTACCTTGACACTATAAATATATATATACAGTTGAGTAAAGACTCGGATAGAAGATGATCGACGGGATCATCATAACCTACGGGATTAAAAGTAGTGCTAAGTCTATGGGACCAAAAGACCTTTGGGTCACAAATAGAAAGAAATGAACTGTTGGGGTCTCACCTTAAAAAGGTAAAAAGGTGAAAATCTAGGTAAATAGCCTACGAGGCTAAGTGAAAGAACCTACGGGTCATTTGGGTTAAGCGTGGGAATTAGTTATAATTCCCCGCATTAAATAATAACGGAGAGGAATAGGTCCTCGGAAGTAACATTTCTAGATATGAGAGAAAGACGAAAGGCAAAGAGAAAACGTAAACTAAAAATTTAGTTTTTAGACAAAAGCAACGTTTTAACAAAAATAAGTAGTATGAGGAGATTTAGAAAATCTTACAAACACATAAAGCCGGAGATGGCAAAATAGTATACCCGGATGACGGGGTATGAAGTAACGGCGACTAATTAGTCTAGCCGGTAAAACTATTCAAAGTTAGGAAAATGTCATGACAGACACGAAGCGCTTGTTAATATAAGACAAGCGCGGAATAAACATGTTAACAGACGGATAAGACTAACTAGTCAAGGGACAACTCGGTCAATAATGATAAAGGAGATAAGCTGAAAGTAACGGCCCGCGAGGCCTTACACATGAAAGACGTACGCATCAATATAAACGAAAACGATAGATCGAAAGGAACGAATGAATGTCTTGAAAACGAAACTAAGTTCGTTTAGTCTAAATTAAAAGAACTACGTAAATAAGGTTTCGGGGACGAAACCCCTTTAAGGGGGGTAGACTTGTAACACCCCGAAAACGGGTTCGGTGATCAAACCCTGTTAATACTAAAACGACGGGTAAAATACCCTTGGTGGTAAAATAAACCCGGTGAATATTAGGATTTAAACAAATAATCCTAATATTAATTAAAAGGAAAATAAATGCTTTGAGAAAACAAAGTTAAGAAGAGGCGTGAGTTAACGGGACTTAAAATAAAATGAGTTATAACTCCCGGAACCCACTAAGTTAACTAGGAATAATTAACCTAGTTAGTATTGAGTAAATAAGCAAAAATTTTAAGAAAGCAAGAACTAAGGAACCTTTTTATAAAAGATTGAAACAAAAGGGACTAAGGTTGTAAGTTGTGAAACTTGTGTTTTAAAAAAAAATTACACACACACACAAGGTGTGTGTGCGCGGAACGACCAGGAGAAGAGGAAAATGGTGCAAACCCTAGTTCACCAAAATCACCAAATTGAAGGTTGATTATAGCCCCAAATCGATGCATGAACACAAATTCGTGATCACCTAAGCTTGGAGATCATGAGGTATGTCGAATTTTATGTTTTGATGATGATAAGTTATGAATGAACTTGAGGCTGATGGCCTTAAGTTCAACATTATGCTAGTATAGTGAAATTGATGATGAACTTATGTGTGTGATCATCATACTTGCAAGTATATGTGAAGTACTTGAACAATATTGTGATTCGAATAGGTGTTCATACATGACTTGAAATGGGTTTAGATGATTTGACAAAATTGATGTTGTATTGGTGTTTATGAACATCATACTAACTAGCGTGAATGAACTACTTGAACAAATTAGAGAATTTTGTTAAGAAGTTCATAAGTGATTAGATGTGGGTCTTCACACAAGAGTTAAACCCATGATTATAATGGTCAAAGCGTATATGTGCTTACAATGACTAAAATTACATGTAGATTTATTGTCACTTGAAGTATGAAATAAGATAACATGTTAGTTAATATGGCATCTCAAAAGATGATACTCATTAAGTGGTTGATAATGTGCCTAAATTAGATCTTGAGAACTTGTTAGTGCACTCATATGTGTCAATTGGTGGTTTGACTTTTTGAAAGTCAAACCGACCTATGATAGAGTTCAATAATAATAGCGGTAAAAGATTCATAAGGTGCGAAAGTCATGAATTGGAATGACTAATCTAACCACCCTGTGTAAATTATGATGATAGTTAACGCTTGACAAGCTAAGTGGAAGCTTGGGAAAGAAGCGGGTCAAATGGAACGAGTACGCGGAAAAAGAGCATAGCCGGATGCAAGGTAAGTGAAACTTACACCTTTTTGTGGAATACGTATCTATTCCATAAGTTGTAAATACAATAGAATTTAATATTCGAAATATGGTTACCGACGCGAAATGATACGGGTCGGAACTAAAAACAAGTGTTAAAAACCATAGAAATGGTAAAACGGGGTGGAACGGTAAATTAGTCACGAAAAGACTAAGATAAAATGAGTTTTCGAACGGATACTTATTAAGTAAGCTTAAACTAATAAAAAGAGTTAAACGGATCAAATGGTAATATTGATACCATTAGACAACTAGCGACGAATAAGTGTATGTCGAGTCTCATGCTCGCAGAATGAACGGCTTGTGTATTAGCGATGCTATGAAATAGCAAATAAGTGAAGACAAGGTATTAAAACGGGTCAATATGTTGATCCGAGTCAGGTACGCATGATTATGTTGTAGTTAAAAGTGCTATATTGGTCAAATAATTTGTGAGAGTCTTTCGTCGTAAAATAAGAGAATAGAATTGACCAAAAAGCCCTTAATGGGTAAATTGGGCAAACGACCCTTAAAGGCCGTTTAGAAACTTTTATTATAATTATGTAACTCTTAAATACATGTAAGAGTTGTAGGCATATACTTTGTAGGTTAAATGCCTAAGAAAGGGGTCAATCACGTAAAATGACTATCCTAACGGTAAAAATTAGGAAAGCGGTCCATTATGTTAAATCCACAACAAAAATAGTTGTGGTGGAATATAAGAGACTATTTAAAAATGAGAATACGAAGTGTAGAAAGAGAGAGAGTTTGATGCTTAAATGTACATAATTCGCTCTAAACGGGTCAAACGAGTACGTATGCAAAAACGGGTTAAGATTGCATAAGAAACCCGTAATTTGAACCTTGAAGATTAGTAAACTGATGTAAAATGATGTCCGTGGTATTTTAAATGTAATAAACAAGTTTGTTTGATAAAATCACAAACGGGTCAAAAAGTGTCATAATTGAATTTCAAGCCGAGAGCTTGAAATCTAAAATTTTGAGAATTCAGATGTCGGGTCTTTACTCCATGAGATGGAGAATTAAATTACGAACGCATAGGAAAAAGAATCGCGTAAAACGGACATCTAGATCAAAAGCTATGAGGCTTTGAAGTTAAAATTTCGATCGAAAATGGAGCTGGGCAAATGCAGCAGCAATTAAGCAACTTGCTGTAAAAAAAGGGGCTAGGTGTAGCGTCTAGCCCCTAGGCGTAGCATCTAGCCCCTCCTGATTCCGAAAATTATTTAATTTTTCTTTGTTTGACCCATATAACTTGTTTAAACTTGTTATTTAACTATCAAAGCTAACTTTTAAGTTGGTTTTGATTATAGGTGATAGCCAAGAGTGCCCGGATGAAGATCAAGCTCGAAGAAGAACCGAACACTCGATAAAGTTAAAGCTTCCGCACGGCGTTTCGTCCTAACTCTCAAACGACGAACTCAAATTCATTACGATGTATATAAATCTTCATTTGTAAAAGTTTTAAATTAACCGTATTTTTCAAAGTACATGTAATCAAAATTACATGTTTATTTTCGTAAGCTATACGAAAACCTTAAAATAATAACAATGGTGTTACAAGTGGTATAATGATAAAGGACAAAACTTGTAATTTTTCCTTTTTCTTTTTTGAGAAAGTGAAGTAAACCTAAAATTGTATGTTTATTTTTAAAATTCTATCTTTTTAACATTATAAACTTTAAAACTTCCCTTTTAATGGGTTTAACTTAGAAAATTTATCTTTCAATTGAACTAACTTTTAAACCTTTATGCATGAATTTATAAATAACACTAGTTTAATCGACCGGAATCAATTGAACCAGGGCGTTTGAATCTGCATAAAAAGGGTTATATCTCCTCGTCTGATTCATGGGTGAATGATCTCCTTCTTCGGAAAACAACTGCAAAACAAACAACCGTTAGACTCGCCACGGGGAGAATGGGGGTTCTCTCCGTGACCACCCTCCGACGTGAGAATAAGTACAGGTTTTGGTGAAGAAGAAGAAGAAGTAAGTAAAGTGAAGTGAAGTGAGAGTAACTTGAGAAATGATACCTGAATTGCCTTATTTATAGCCGAATTTGGGTGGGAAAGTCTGTTGATAGAAAAGATAACGGAAAGTAATTTCCGTGAGCGGTTATTTCCTCCATCGTTAATCACTAACGAGTGTGTGTGCACACAGATCGTAATTATGATCGACGGCTGGGGAGATGCCACGTGGAAAGTGGGCAAGTGTGGATCTTCTTTTAATTTGGTGCCATCATCGTGACTTTGGGTAATGCTTAGGATGATGTCACGTGGCCATTCGGTTATAACAGAATGATAAAGCCTTCTAGAAGGTTTATAGCTGTAATCCCACGTGGCTCTTCCTCATGCTAATTCTGTTATGACATAAAGGTTACTTTTATCCAAGTCTGGATGATATATACGCGGAGGTTTTGTTAGGATTTTATCCTATCTGTTGCATGAGAGTTTACGCAAGGATTTATTAGTCCCCTTTTGGCGCGCAAATGTTAACAAATGTTTCTTCTTTTTAAGTTCTCTTTTAGAACCAGTGCGCGGCCACGCAAGTTTCATCCTAAATAGAGCTTATTGATGAAGTTATGGTATGGTCTCAAGCACCTGTACAAGGTTTTTAGGACCTTACCCCTTCAACATCAAAAGACAAATTTTTAAAATTCATTACATACAACTTGCTAGTATTTAAACTTGTTTGTATTAGAAGACGGGAACATCGGTCCCCTGAACATGGGAACAAAATAAAATCACCAATCAATGATTATTCACCGATCCGACCGACTCAAATAAACACACATATACAGTAGAACCTTTATAATTTAATACTCGATAAATTAGTAACCTTGATAAAATTAATAATTTGTCCGGTCCCAACTTAGGACCAGTGTAAAATTGGACCCCGATCGATAAAATAATAAGATAATATGTTTTTTTTAAATCCCAATGTAAATATATTTTTCCCAATGAAACTATAAATTAATAATTACCAAAAATATTTCAAAATTTTAGGATTCTCTAGTAAAAAATGAATATACAGTCACCTGTTTTTTTAACTTCAAATATATATTGAGTTAATCTTTAAATCTCCTCATTGCACTTAAGAGTTGAGGCACTATATTCTCGTATTGCAACAAAAAGTTGTGAAGAGTTGTTGCCGCTTGCAATGCTTCTTTCCAAGTGACTGAATCACCTTTAACACCTTTTAGTTTAGATGACATAGTTGATGTGATTTTAAAATTTATAGTGAAGGTCCTTGTTTCTGTTTTATTCAAATAGGTAAAGTGAACGGACATGAAAATATTGAAGGTCGATGCATTAATTTGAGAGTTGCTCACGAATATAAGACAACTCTTTAATTTAATAATTTCTTAATTTATCGATATAATAATATCTCGCTAAATTAATAAAATTTATCGGTCTTAATATTATTAATTTATAGAGGTTTTACTGTACATACAAATCTATGTCTATATCTATATACGGGAAGATTCAAATGAAAACCACCAGTTATTGTGAAAACTCGAAAACTAATTAAAAAAGACAAAAAAACATACAAAAATATATATATTTTTGCATACCCATTTTCGCAGGTTTTTTTATATAATTTTTTTTTCAAAAAAAAAATATTTTTTTTTTGTAGTGCACATGTGTAACTTGTGTATTATTACACATGTGTACTACAAATTTTTTTAATTTTTATTTTTTGAAATTTTTCTATATATAAAAACCTGTGATTTTTATAAAAAAAAATTGAAAAAAAATTTTGGTATGTTTTTTAGGATTTTTTTTAGTTAGTTTTTGAGTTTTCACAATAAAAGTGTTTTCATTTGAACCATCCCCATCTATATATACACATATATACAAACAACACAAATAGACACACTAACACAATACATATTGATGTGTGTAAAATGCAACATATAAATTACATCAAATGAGGCATAAAACTAACCCTTTTTAAGTACTAATATTGGAAAAAAAAAAGTGTTTTTGTCTTCCTTTTGTATTTTCAGGATTAAATGAGCTCAAAAACACAAAAGAAGCAAAAAGACAGCTAAATCCAACATAAATACAAGAAAAGGAACATAAGTGGATTGCCCGACCCCTCAACGGCATCTTCCCAAGCAAAATAGAGAAGGCAGAAGACTGAACACGGGCCGTGCTCAGCCAGCACGGGGCCGTGCCCAAGAAGCAGCAGAAAAGACAAACCTATAGAAGCTTCTATTGCCCACCACGGGGCCGTGCCCAGTGAACACGGGGGCGTGCCGAAAGTACAGCAGGCGCGTTAATTGTAATTGCGAATTACAATTAATGAGGAGAGAGAGTGTCAGACAGGCACGGGGCCGTGCCCAGCGGACACGGGGCCGTGCCCAGCCCTCTGTTCAGCCTATAAATAGGAGTGCTTGGTTTCATTTCAACTCATCCCTTGGCACACCACCTCTCTCACACTTCATCCACCACCTACCACCATCACAACACCATCATCCACCACCATCATCCATTGTCCATCATAGAGTGTGTGAGTCGTCTCGGGATCCAAGATTGATCGTAAGAGTTCTTGACAATCAAGGCCATGTTTGCCTAAGTCTCTTACATCACTTGGTGAAGACAAAGTGTCTAGTATAATACTTTTTATTTCTAATCTTTTGCACTTTTTATTTGGTTTTGTATTAATGACTTTAATAACTAGTTACTTATGTTGAAGGTGATCTTTCCTTATCGTTTGTCCGTGGTGTCTTGGCATTATTTTACTGTCTATATAAAATAAAAGATTCTCACCATTCATATCTCCACGGTCTATATGGAGGTATGTTGGCTACCTGGTCGGGGGTTAAGGGAACGGTTTGGTAAAGGTCTTGCCATTGTTCAGCGTTTAGAGGTCCTGCAATGGACCTGGGTCAAATTTAGTAGGACCTCCTTCAATACTTCACGGTATTGGATGGCGGGGGTCCAAACTCTTTGATCCCCTCATAAGTTAACTACTATTAATACTATAACCCGGCTATTTAAGACTGTATCCCTGCTGACTCAGACTACTTAGCCGAGGGTAACGTCACCGCCAAAAGCGGGGCCTACCACAATATTGCATTAATAACTTAATTCATTATCTTCCAATAATCCACCCTTTTAGGATTGTATCCTTGCTGACTCAAACTACTGGGGTGAGGGTAACGTCACCTTCAAAAGAGGGGCCTACTACAATAACTAAGATAATCTCTTAATTATGTGCAAAAGTGCGGAAATAATCAAAGGTTATACTAGATACGAGTCGGAACCAAGTGATTCATCTTGTCTATCTGTTTTTATTTTATTTTATTTTTCAGCATTTTAGTTAGTTTTTATTTTTCTTAGCTTAAAACATTTTTCTAAACTTTTTATCTTGGTTAGACGTTGAGGATAAACCGGTATTAAAAGCTCTTGTGTCCTTGGACGACCTCGGTATCTTACCAACGCTATACTACGCTCACGATGGGTGCACTTGCCCATATGTGTGTTTAGTGTTAGTAAAATATCGTGTTTTATAAATTTAAAACTTGGCTAAAATAAGTGTTAAAGGGGGCTTAAATATACACCTAATATATATAACACTTCACACGCATCACATATATACGCATGTGTTTGTGTGTTTAAGTATATATATTAATTATTTTTTATTTAAAATTTAAATATGAAATATGAAAACGAGAAAAATGGGACGGTTAGCATTCACATCCTAACTATCAAATTATGTGAGGAGGGGTTTTTATATTATAAAGGGTATAAAAAGTGGTTGTGAGTAGAGGAGAGAGAAAATGCTACTGTTCATCTGTATATTTGGGGGGACACTGTTCACCCGTTATAATTTTTTAATATATTTTGAAAGTGGTTGTGAGTGGAAGTGAGAGAAAAATGTAATGATAATATTATTTAATTGAAAGGAGAGAGAAAAAATATTTGTTTTTAGTGGAAATATATTGATATAGGAGTTGTTTTTTAGTGGAATGTATGTATAATTTGGTGGATTTGATGTGAATGCTTAGAGCATTCACATTCTATCCATCAAAATATGTGAGGGGGAGTTTTTATATTATAAAGGGTATAAAAAGTGGTTGTGAGTGAAGGAGAGAGAAAATGTTACTGTTCATCTGTATATTTGGGGGGACACTGTTCACCCAGTATAATTTTTTTAATATATATTGAAAGTGATTGTGAGTGAAGGAGAGAGAAAAATGTGATGATAATATTATTTAATTGAAAAGGAGAGAGAAAAAATATTTGTTTTTAGTGGAAATATATTGATATAGGAGTTGTTTTTAGTGGAATGTATGTATAATTTGATGGTTTGGATGTGAATGCTCTTAAAATGGGGAAATATAGAGAAAACAAGGAGAAAAAAGAAAATTTGATGTGACACCACTAAGACCCTCTAATAGCATACAATAATAATGTATTTTTTATATATTTTTACGTGATGCATTTTTGTATGCGGCATAGGATGTACCAAATATGAACTAAAATTACAAGGATTGAAATGTTTTACAATCATTCTTAAATGTATTCATAAGGCTAGAGGGTATGGGGTTCGTTCCCACCCCCGTTGAGCTCTGGTGACGCCGGCACACCATCCCGCCCCCATCCCCCCCCCCTCGGTCCCGTCCTCAGCGTCGAGTTGTTGCCGTTGGCGACGATGCAATTAATGTGGGCCCCCATTCAAATGTTATCGTTAAAATAAAAAAAAATCTAATGTAATTAAAAAAACAACGGTAATATTTTTTAAAAATACCCATTTCACTCCCACTTTTATAAATACTCACCTCTTTTACACCATTTTTCACAACTTTTCACCCACAACAATCTCATATCTCTCTCACATTTTATAACCCCTCTTCCCTTTTTATAAAAAACTCATCAATTTTTATACCATTTTTTACCCACTACCACCCCATCTCTCTCTCTCAAAAATTACCATGCCTTCACCTTCTTCCATTTCTTCATCTTCTTCGTCTACGTGGTATTCATCATCTTCGGAAGAGGATGTAATTATGCACAACATGATTATGAACGCGGCTCAGGTCTTCATGGCGGGTGATGAAGCGTCGTCCCAACGGCTAACTAGACGAGCAAAATTAAACCGAGACCAAGAAGGTATTTTACTATTTTTTCCTTATGTTTTATATAGATTTGAAAATGTATTTTATAATTAATTTCATTTATGTTTCGTTTTAAATTTATAGCCGCCCACGATAAACTAGTAGCCGATTATTTTGCCGACGAACCCATGTACCCAGCCGAGATTTTTCGAAGTCGGTTCCGCATGAGTGGTGCACTTTTTTTACGTATCACAGGCGACATGGACCAGTCTGATCCATTTTTTACACTGCGAAACGACGCTAGGGGGCAAAGGGGTTTCAGTAATTTACAAAAATGTACGTCGGCCATTCGCCAACTGGCATACGGTTACGCACCCGATGCATTAGACGAATATATAAGGATGTCTGAAAGAACCGCAGGTCTATGTTTGCACAAGTTTTGCGAATGGGTTGTCAAATTGTATAGCAAGAGATACCTGCGGAGACCGAACGCAAACGACGTTAAAAAATTATATCAAGCACACGAACAGAGACATGGTTTCCCAGGAATGCTCGGGAGCATTGATTGCATACATTGGCCATGGCAGAACTGCCCAGTTGCCTGGCAAGGTCAGTATACTAGGGGAGATCATGGACATCCGACTATTATTCTAGAGGCTGTTGCGTCACAGGATCTCTGGATCTGGCATGCTTTTTTTGGTCTACCTGGTTCGCTCAATGACTTTAACATCATATACTAGTCACATATATTTGACGATGTAGTGGCGGGTACAGATCCAGACACAAGTTTTACGGTTTCGGGGGTGGAATACAGGCGAGGTTACTACCTAGCCGATGGAATATACCCAACATACTCGACAATCGTTAAAACTATTCCGCACCCGACAGACGAAAAAAGAAAAAAAATTGCGAAGTATCAAGAGGGTGCGAGAAAAGATATTGAACGGGCTTTTGGTGTTCTACAAAAAATGGCAAATCATTGAACATCCAGCACGTTCGGCTACACCAAAGAGGTTACGACACATCATATATGCTATATACGCTTGTATCATCCTTCATAACATGACCATTGAAGACAAAGGTAGAGCGATATGCGAGTACGACGAAAACGCGTCTACTGGAAATTCTATTCCAGTTAGTGGGGAACAACAAGATTTGAACATGTTCGCTCTACGTAACGAGTACACACATCATAACCTACAAGCGGACTTGGTGGAGTGCATTTGGAACAACGCTCAAGACGAACCCGCCGACGACATGGAGGACGAAGACTAGTAGCTTATTTTAATATATTAGGATTTTTTTAAGTTTATGTAATGTGTTTTTAATATTAATGACAATATTTTGTTAGTTTATTTGTTAAATGTTAAAAAAAGTAGAAGATTAAAAAAATAAAAAAACATAAAAGTGGTGGGGTAGGATCATCTAGGTACCATCCTCCATACCCTCTAGTTTTGTGGGATGAATCATCCTTCAAAGGACTATGATGTGACGCCTATGTGGCGGATCATCCTCCCTTGGAGGACCATCACCATACCCTATAGCCTAAGTTTAATAACCTATGGTGTATAATGTACTATGTTATATAAACCAGAACCCTTGTAAAATTTTGTTTCTAATATATGCTATTCGAGAAATGAATCAATGGTATTACTGTTTGTAATAAAATAATTCATGATAAAACCTACAAAGAGTTTTATTTATAGATATAAAACAAGGGTCCTAATATTAACACATGGAAAAAACTTATTTACACATGATGTATACGGGTCGTATACTGTTATACGGCCCGTATAGAATAAAAAAATAACAAAGTCTGTGACAGCAGACTTTGTCAGTTTTTTTTTATTCCACTAGTAGAAGAACCCGACACGTCTTCAATACTTCATTAAAATACCACTAGTAGAAGAACCCGACACGTCTTCATGTTACGGAGAATGTTCTAGAAATTGAAGGAAAAGGAAAAGGAAAAGATTTGTTGAAATCGAATTTGACAACTATGACAGCTTATTAAAAGTAGCAATCACCTCCAATCATTTCCTGGTCAAATCACACACTATAAAGTTTAAAGTTATCGTGTGTTGTAGTTTGGAAAGATGACCGAATAGAGATCTGAATAACAAACTGTGGAGAACTTGTTTGTGTCAGGTTCTTCTGCTAGTTAATCGATCAACGGAATGATCGGTAACGTTACTCTACTTGTGCTCCGATTTAAGCGGCGTGTTCCGATCAATGTTGTTAAAGGTGATGAAGAGTTTAGAAACCCTAGAATGATGGTGTTTTTACTGGACAAAACGTGATACTTGAAAAAACATCCTTATATACGTCCCGTATACAGTTATACGACCCGTATACATTTGGTAACATCAAAAACCTCCCAAAATAATTCCATTGAGCCGTATACGTTTTACAAATCATATAAACATGTATACGGCTCGTATAACTATATACGGGCCGTATATAGTAAAATCAAAAAAACATTCTCTGCGCATTTTCATATTAAAAAACATTTTATACGGCCCGTATACACTAGGGATGTGAAAATAAGATATAGGGGGTGTGGGAACAAGGGGAGCCTAAAACAATGACAAAATCACGAAGATGATCATTTTAAGTACACTTACGTCATAATCTAGATTAGACATTGTTTACCTTACGTGTGTCTACTGTATGCCGATCACATATCTACTTTATCTTCCTGTATCAAGATATAAATCTTGATATCTACAAATATAACTAACTTACAATTCAATCTATATGTGAATTTTTTGTCTGAGTACATACTTTTATCATGTATCAACTTTTGGTGTACCTTCTTTATCTTCATATGCTTCGTTTTCTAATAAAAGGTACATAAAATGAATACATAAAAAACAATTAATACATTCTAGTATATTTTTAATAATACGTGAAAAAATACACAAATTTTTCATTCTGCTTATTATCTATATCTTAGAATCCATGGTCCGTGGACCATGCATTTTTTGTATTTCACCGTCCAACTTTAGATATGTCACACATTCAACCCACGTAGTTTAGTATGTGACACCTTTACTCTTAACTTTTGATAATGAGTAAATTGCCATTTTAGTCCCTGAGTTTTGTCCAAATTTGCCATTTTGATCTAAATAGTTTTTTTTTTTTTTGCATCTGGGTCCCTGACTTTTACATTTTGTTGTCATTTTGATCACTTTGCCTAACTCCATCCAAAAACCCAGTTACTCTTTTCAATTTAAACCTTTTCAGTTGCCATTTTGATCCAATTCTTAAAAAAACATAAAAATTCTAAAAAATCCAAATAATTCTAAAAAATCCAAAAAATCCGTTTCGGCGCGAACCGTTTCGAACACGAACCGTTTCGAGCTGAACCGTTTCGACGCGAACCGTTTCGACCCCTACCGTTTCGAAGCCGAACCGTTTCAAGCCGAACCGTTTCGACCCGTACCGTTTCGAACCGAACCGTGCCGTATCGAGCCGAACCGTTTCGAGCCGAACCGTTTTGAACCGAACCGTTTCGACCCGAACCGTTTCGAGCTGAACCGTTTCGACGCGAACCGTTTCGACCCGTACCGTTTCGAAGCCGAAAACACTTCGGTTCGATACGGTACGGGCCGAAACGGTTCGGTTCGAAACGGTTCGCGTCGAAACGGTTCGGCTCGAAACGGTTCGGGTTCGAAACGGTACGGTTCGAAACGGTTCGGGTCGAAACGGTTCGCGTCGAAACGGTTCGGTTCGATACGGTACGGGTCGAAACGGTACGGTTCGAAACGGTTCGCGTCGAAACGGTTCGGTACGGTACGGGTCGAAACGGTTCGGTTCGAAACGGTTCGCGTCGAAACGGTTCAGTTCGAAACGGTTCGCGTCGAAACGGTTCGGTTCGAAACGGTTCGCGTCGAAACGGTACGGTTCGAAACGGTACGGGTCGAAACGCTTCGCGTCGAAACGGTTCGGCTCTAAACGGTTCGGGTTCGAAACGGTACGGGTCGAAACGGTTCGTGTCGAAACGGTTCGCGTCGAAACGGTTCGGTTCGATACGGTACGGGTCGAAACGGTACGGTTCGAAACGGTTCGCGTCGAAACGGTACGGTTCGATACGGTACGGGTTCGAAACGGTTCGGTTTGATACGGTACGGGTCGAAACGATTCGGTTCGTAACGGTACGGGTCGAAACGGTTCGTGCCGAAACATTTAATGATTTTTGGATTTTTTAGAATTTTTATGATTTTTTAGAATTTTTTTTATTTTTATACTTTTTTGAATTTTTTAGAATTTTTATGATTTTTTAGAATTTTTTGGATTTTTTTGAATTTTTTGGAATTTTTTTGATTTTTTGGAATTGGATCAAAATGGCAACTGAAAACATTTTTTAAGGAAATCCCCAAAATACCCCTGTTACAAACTGGGGTTTTGGATGGAGTTAAACAAAATGATCAAAATGGCAACAAAATGTAAAAGTCAGGGACCCAGATGCAAAAAAAAAAACTATTTGGATCAAAATGGCAAATTTGGACAAAACTCAGGGACTAAAATGGCAATTTACTCTTTGATAATTGACTAATTTAACCCTCTATTTTTTTCTAAATAACTTCGCAGCTCATTCTCTCTAACATTTCAATTCTTTTGTTTAAGTTACTTTTACGACGTCACACCACAACGTGTGAGACATTATACTCTTCTTTATCTATGTCTAACCATGTTAATGTTACGAACGTAACATGTGTGACAAAGTAAATAAACTGACAACTTTGACCACCTATTTTTTCTACTTTATAACTTCACACATCATTTCTTCAACATTTCAATTCTTTTGTTTAAATTACCTTTACAACTTCACACCACAACGTGCGAGACATTATACTCTTCTTTATCTATGCGACTATGCCTAACCATGTTAATGTCACGAACGTAATGTGTGTGACAAAGTAAATAGCGA
The DNA here is from genome assembly GCA_030545235.1 of Helianthus tuberosus. Lineage (NCBI taxonomy): Eukaryota > Viridiplantae > Streptophyta > Magnoliopsida > Asterales > Asteraceae > Helianthus > Helianthus tuberosus. The sequence continues at coordinate 548 of JARYGA010000353.1, read as the reverse complement.
GTCATGTCACGCGCGAGCATCACATGTTAATGTCATCATCGTAACGCGTGTAACGAAATCAAAACATAACGATGCCGTCGCAACGCGCAACATGAGTCAAAATCTAGTTTATTATAAAGTCATAATATTGATGCAATTTGCTCTAACAAAAATGGTCTATTTTGATTTTTTTTTTTTTTAACAAAATCATGATATCAAATATGATTTGAATGTTATTTTGGAGAAATATAGATAGGTCTGGTATAAGTCTTCCTCTATAGAAGAAAGTAGACGTACTAGGAAGGTACACATTGCTGTGGTGGGACTGCACGTACTATATCGCAGCTGCGTTTCGTTTAGTGATTGGTTGAGAAGTCATAATAAGAGGTGGGCCCATCTCTTGTGGGTCCATATAACACATAAAAGCAGGTTGTCCTTGTAAGCCCTGAAAATGAAAATGTCCATATGACTTGGAATCATATCTTCCAAACAAAATATTCCTTATTAAAAGGGTCATGCTAATCACACACGGAGAAAATTATTTTCACATCTCAAAGCGCCGCGCTATG
>JARYGA010000352.1:0-19500 GCA_030545235.1 Helianthus tuberosus | reverse complement strand
TGGCATGTTTTCAGCTTCTTGATTATCATTCTGTTCCGACTGATTATCTTGAGCAACTTCATTCTGTTGGACATCATCATGTTCACCAGCATTACTCTGACCTGCTTCATCGTCATTTGAAGTTTCCCGTGGTCTCCTCGAATACTCAGCTGGGAACCTTAGCTGTGACTCGTATTCACGCAAAATATCCAACTCATCAAAGAAATCTTCATCATCCTCTGATTCTTCTCTCATGTCAAACGAATCCCACAGTTTATCATAATGATAACGCCACGAATCTCCTGGATTCTGCGGCGGCATAGTATAACCTTGACATTCAACATTTGCAGCTTCAATAATCCGCTTCTCACTTGGAACGAAGACACGTCGTATCGGATTTGCATAACCAACAAATATTCCCTCAATGCACTTCGGACCAAACTTTCCGAAAGGCTCTATAACAGTACAGGGTGACCCGAACGGTTCTAGATACTTCAAATTCGGTTTGCGGTTATTGATTAGCTCAAAACATGTTTTGTTGAACTTCTTGACAGTGAGAACCCTGTTGAGCGTATAACATGCGGCGGAAACAGCTTCAGCCCAAAAATTTATCGGTAACTTTGAATCTGCGAGCATAGTTCTAGCCGTTTCAATTAGTGTCCGGTTTTTGCGTTCTGCGACTCCATTCTGCTGCGGAGTGTACGGAGCACTAAACTCATGCAAAATACCTCTTTTATCACAAAATTCTTCCATCTTACTGTTCTTGAATTCAGTACCATTATCACTACGAATTCTTTTGATACGCCTTTGGTACAGATTCTCAATCTTTCTGAACAACGCCATCAAACTGTCAAACGTTTCATCTTTCGTCTTCAAGAAAGAAACCCACAAAAATCTGGAATAATCATCAGTAACCACAAGACAGTAGAGATCCCCTGTAATACTTTTGACGTTTACTGGACCAAACAAATCCATATGTAGTCTCTCTAACGGTCTGGAAACTGAATTGACTTGCTTTGTAGGGTGTGACTTTTTCTTCTGCTTGCCTTTGATGCAGCTAATGCACTCCCCTTCCAGATGAAAACCTTTGATATTAACTCCAAGAACCAAATCATTGTGCACCAAGTGATTCATCTTCCTTAGGTGAATATGCCCCATTTTCCGGTGCCACAATCTCGATTCTTTCTCAGTTGCTCTAGAAACAAAACAATGTGCTTGGCCAGTTGTTGTAGTCGCTACACTCATGTCCAACACATATAAATCATTCACTCTAGGTGCCCGCATGATAATCCATTCTTTAGGTATTACAAATCCAGGTTTCAAAATCAAGCATTCTTTATCAGTGAAGTGAGTGGTATACATATTGTCACAAATCTGCGAGATACTAAGCAGATTATTCTCCAGCTCAGTAATGTAGTTAACTCTTTCAAACGTCACAATCCCGTTGGATAACGTTCCTTCACCGACAATTCGACCACCTTCATGACCTGCAAATCCTACGTAACCACCATTGATATTTCTCACATCATACAGCAACGCAGTCTTTCCTGTCATATGTCGAGACGCTCCACTATCCATTATCCATCTTGAAATAACTCTTGGAAGATCCTGCACATATTACAAACAATTTAAGAAAGATGCCGATTCATGCTTCACGATCAAGGAAGCTCTGGCAATTCAAACTGCTTAGTCAAACATGGTGTCCACCCAGGCCTCATCAGCCTTGGGTGTAACCTTGACTGTTTTAACTCTCGCAACTTGAATTTTGAAGTTTTCAGCCTTAAGAGGTGGAAAATTCCCATCATAATCAATTTGAATTGACTCCTCAGAAGGTGAAATCTTTTTCTCACTCTTTGGTTTCCAAACTTGTTGAGATAATGCAACCCGTTTATAAAATTTGTCATTTTTAGTTACCACTTTCTTTACAGGTTCATTTTTCACTTTAGTGTTATCATTTTTCACACTCTTTTTCTCAACAACCATTGGCGCTTTACCCTTCACATCAACCTTCTTCTTTTGTCTCTCAACAACTTCAGTCTTAGGCTTGGAGTTGGTGCAATTTCTTGCAATGTGACCAACTTTGTTACATCTAAAACATGTACGAGTATCAACAACTCGACTTGTGCCTTCAGACTGAAGTTGTGAGACCCTCTTCTCAAAGAACTCTTCATTCGATTTTGAAAAAATCTCTTTCTCTTCATCAGAAAGTGAACTTGAACCGTTCACAAACACCTTCTTTTCTGCAAACCTTTTGTTTTGAAAACTCTTTTTCTGATAACTCTTACCATCCCGATAACCACCCGACCAATTGTTTCGATTGTTATTATAAAAACGTGGTGGCACAACAGGCTTTTTGTAGTAAGCTTTATCTTTCTCAAAATTCATTTGCCTTTTTGTTAGTTTCAAATTGTTCACTTCTGACAACTCAACTTCGACCAATTTGAAAACATTTGTCAACTTTTTCACATTAATATTCTCAATGGGAAACTCAGAATCCGAATACAACTTATCAGATCCAGCCATCTTGTACATCACAAGACCCGGTTCATCACTTAAGTTGTTTTTGGATTTTGGTTTCTGAATGTACTTGTCCAAGAAACACCCATCTTCCTCAGTAGTGTCGCTATCCATTTTTAGTACATTTTCAACAACACCTTTTACAATATCATTTTGGACACTATCGTCACTGGAAGATGTGAACGTGACATCAATGTTCTCCGGAAGTTTAACTTTACTTTCTTCCTCAGTTTCAACCAACCCAGATTGCTTTTTCGTGTGATTATCAAGAACAGGTGGTGGTACTTGATGAAAACCCACCCCAGTTCCATCAGAATACACATCTTCGCCCGCTTTGTCTTTCCCGATGGGTTTGGGAATAATGTGTTGCAACACAAAGCTTGCGGAACTGTAACTGTTAAGCTTCAACTGGATTCGCTCATTTTCGATTACAGCTCTTGAACTTTAAGTTTCAGTTTAGCGATTTCATCCAGTTGTTGGTTGATTGATTCTTCTTTTACTCTAAGCACTGCTTTTAGATGTTCATTTTCTTTAAAAGTTTTACCATTTCGATCATCACTATCTTTCATTGTGCTTTTTAATTTTTCAAACTTTTCAGAAATCTGACGGTTTTCAAGAATCAACTTTTCATTTTCTTGTTTAATTTTGTCATGATCAATTTTATCATTTTCAATTTGTCTAGTTAATTCTCTTATCCGTTCGGTTGAAGCTTTAACTGTTTTGTCACGATCAAGAATCTGATTCTCAACGCTTCTGACCTTTGCTGTCAGATCATCAACTTTCTTCCCGTTGAGATACGTGACTGTGCTACAAAATTTGCACTCTTTGTTGCAATTTTTGCAATCAGCATTTCCATCAATTTTCTTACCTGACGCATTTGTTGACAAGTTTGAACTGACCTGGCTTTTTGACTCAGACACGGAGTTAGAGTCTACCTCAAGTGCCTTAGCAGCCAGCACTTTGTCAGCCATTTTTCCCAAGTTCTCAGCATTCAACTCCTGCGTTGTGTCAATAATGCCAGTATCAATCTTCTTTGCTTTCTCGATCTCTTCTTTCTCCTTTTTCTCTTTCTCTTCTTTCTCTTTCTCTTCTTTCTCTTTCTCTTCTTCTTCTTTCATTTTCTCGGTTAGAGTTCCCCACCATTTGTTTTGCCAATACTCATCCTCTTCTTTGTATTGCTGGATTATGGCTTCGATATCAAGCGTTTTGTCATCGATTGCAATATTTCCATATTCATCAAGATAACACTCTCTGTCTGGATCCCATCTATTTGCTCTCCTTGCTTCCAGAAAAATACGAGATATTCTAATTATTTTGTTTTCAGCAATCATTTTTCTGTATTGATATTTTTGCTCTTCAGTTCTATCGTCTTTCCACGGAATAGGGTCGTCGTTTTTCGCCATGAATGCGTAACCAACCGCATCTTCTTCTGGTAAAACCTCTTGACTCCAATCATAACCCTCATCATCGTAAATCACCGCAAGAGCTCTAGATTTCTCTTTGTTGTCTTCAACCTGCTTCAATCTAGGCGGCTCGGATTTATTCTGATGATATATTGCCTTCTTGTAATAATCATCTCTGAAAGGGTTCTCCGACTCATCAGCATAAGCATTTCTGCATTCTCGCTTGAAGTGACCTTTCTGCTTACACTTGAAGCATGTCACCTTGGACTTATCGAACCCCAGCTTGGTAGATGGACCACCAATTGTCTTCCTGCCAGTAATTTCCATAAAACGCTGTGCTCGACGAACAGCACTTGCCATAGCCCAACGAATATCGATCAGCTCCATTTCCTCAGGATCAATCTGATCATAATCTTCTTTCGTCAGATTGGTGTTTCCTATCTTCCCAGCTACTAACCCTTCATACGATTCCAACACCGATGCTAGGAAGATCATCTGTTGTTTGGCCGACTCTTCATCAAAATTCTGAGCATTCTTCAAGTCTATTGCAATGTTGCATTGAAAACGATTCTTTGCATCAGAATGACTTGCAGATGATGAAGATCCACTGTGATTTCCACTGCTTTGACCACTTTGACTTTCTTTGCTTGCTGTGGACACATTCTCAGCAGAAAACGCAGTCTTGGGAGAAGTTGCTTTTGGCATCATGCTCTTTGGATAATATAAATCCAAATTCTGCTGGTAAGATGAATGATTGACTTTGTATGTCTTTTTCAACTCCAACTCGTGACTCTCGAGTTTCTCAATCACCACATCTGGAGTAAGATCTTTCGACAAGATAGTGTTCTTTAGCATGAGAGCATAATATCTCCACTCCATCTCATCTGGAAACGAATCGAACAACTTGTCTACTTGCTCATCATCAGGATATTTAATTCCATGTCTATCTAATTCCATTTTTAGATGCCCAAACCTCTCGATCATTTTTGATACTGATTCATTCTTTAAACACCCAAACATATCAAACTCTTTTCTAAGAAGTTTCTTTTTGTTTTTCACTATTTCAGTACTTCCTAAACATTTCTTTTCTAACTTTGCCCAAAGATCTTTTGCATTGAATAATCGATCAATGAAATTATGTCTTCTCGGACGGATTGAAATAACAATGCCACACACTTTTGTTCAGCTACAAACGAATCAATCTCCTCAGCTGCTCTTAAAGTTTCACCATTTTTGTTTCCATTTGCATAACCGTTTTTCAGACTTTTCCAGCTGGGAAATGCGAATGCCATCAACCAGTCTTCAAACTTTCTTGACCACCGACTGTATTCCTCAATAACCATTAGCTTTGGAGGTTTATTGAACGTTCCGAAAGCACTTTCCGATTCCCAAGCTTCCTTTTTCTTCTCTTTTGGAGGATTCTCATTCACATTGCTAGACGAAGAATCATTGTTTCCGGAATCTCCAGCGAATGCGTACATGTCACTGAACGGGTTCAAGAAAATATCATCCGTCTTGAGTGTACCTGCAAGAATCAGCAATCACTTAGAAAAATTTTCAAAATTTTGAACACTAGTAACAAAAGAGCGAAACTATCAGCTATTGTGACAGATAAGCGAAAATAAACTGTCCGTTCAAGCGAAACTCTCAAGTCCGTATGAGCGGATCTCACTTGTTCAAATGAGCGGACCTGGTAAATGTTCAAGCGAAACTCTCAAGTCCGTATGAGCGGATCTCACTTGTTCAAATGAGCGGACCTGGTAAATGTCCGGATGAGCGGACCAGATAATGTCCGGATGAGCGGACCAGATATTGTCCGAATGAGCGGACCTACTCAATGTACGAATAAGCGAAGCTATCAGGTTCAAATAAGCGAACCTATAGTCTAAGTGTACGTATAAGCGGAACTAGCAATTTCGAGCGGACCTATCGATGTCCGAAAAAGCGGATCTATGATTTTACCCAATTTTAACCATTTTTAAGCCGAATTTTAACCTAAAACTTTCTAGGGTTTGTTAATTGTATGTTCCGGACGTAATACTCAAAAATCAGACAGTTTCAACCGCAGGAACTAGTATAAATCGAAAAAAATATGAGAGAAAGTGAGTAGAAGTGAGAAAATGATGTCGATTCAGCTGTAGTAGTATGAACTCCTCGTCCTGAAGCTCTGATACCACTTGTTGGACCGTTTTGCGACCCTGAAAGTCAGTTAAGGACGTTCATCTTCACGTATAAAGGCGGAATCAATATATGCGAAGTAACACAGCTTTTCCTTTTCAATTCTTTCACTTTTATTGCATTCTGATTACAAACTGACAGAGTTTCAGTACCAAATGCTCTCAACAGATCCGCTCCAACATACATGCATCCTCTTATCAGGTTCGCTTCTAATGACTATATATAGTGAGACATCAGGTTCGCTCCAAGTGACATGACCCTATAAGCGAACCTATCAACTTGACATATAAGCGAACCTATCAAGTGACTAAAAAGCGAACCACCTTGTCCCTATAAGCGAACCTACCTAAACATGTTCACAAAAGCGGACCTCTCAACATAACATCTAATTTTGACTTTCTAAACCCTATGTTGACCTATCTTGACCTAAGACGTAATGCAGACGTAGTCAACAGACATCCCATGCATTAACATGGAATGGACTGGTTGTCCAAGAATAAAGCTGAGGTTATTTGCCATGAGAAAATCATTTGCATCCCTTTGGCAAATGATGAAACTCTCATCGTACATGGAGAAAGACGAAACGTGCCTCTACGAATCATCAGTTGTATGAAGGCACAGAAGTGCTTAAGGAAAGGATGTGTCGCTTTCCTAGCACGCGTTATAGACAAGAAGGCTGAGGAGCCGAAACTCGAAGATATTCCTGTGGTGAAGGAATTCCCTGACGTTTTTCCCGAAGATCTGCCAGGACTACCTCCGCAACGACAAGTCGAATTTCATATAGACTTGGTTCCAGGAGCCGCTCCTGTGGCCAAGGCTCCCTATCGACTTGCGCCATCCGAATTGCAAGAATTATCTACACAACTCCAGGAGTTGTTGGATAAAGGATTCCTAAGGCCAAGCTTCTCGCCCTAGGGAGCTCTTGTATTGTTCGTAAAGAAGAAGGATGGAACACTGCGGATGTGTATCGATTACAGGGAACTGAACAAGCTCACTATCAAGAATCGGTACCCGCTACCGAGGATTGATGACTTATTTGATCAATTGCAAGGATCAAGCTACTATTCCAAGATCGACCTATGATCTGGATACCATCAGCTGAGAATCCAAGAGGAAAGCGTACCAAAGACTGCATTCAGAACACGCTATGGGCACTATGAATTCCTTGTGATGCCATTCGGGCTGACAAATGCACCAGCGGTCTTTATGGATCTGATGAACCGCGTATGTAAACCATATCTCGATAAATTCGTGATTGTATTTATCGATGATATCCTGATTTACTCGCAAACGAAAGAAGAGCACGAGCGACATCTCAGAACCATCTTGGAACTACTGAAGAAAGAGAAACTTTATGCGAAGTTCTCGAAGTGCGAATTTTGGATTCGCGAAGTACAATTTCTGGGTCACGTTGTGAACGAGAAGGGCATTCATGTAGACCCGTCCAAGATAGAGGCAATAAAGAATTGGGAAGCTCCCAAGACCCCAACTGAAGTTCGTCAATTTTTGGGCTTAGCGGGCTATTATCGGTGATTCATCGAGAATTTCTCAAAGATAGCTCAACCGCTAACGACCCTTACTCAGAAAGACAAGAAATACGACTGGGGTTACAAACAGGAAGAAGCCTTCCAACTACTCAAGAACAAGCTATGTGATGCACCAATACTATCATTACCCGAAGGCACAGAAGACTTCGTGGTATACTGTGACGCCTCACGACAAGGCTTGAGTTGCGTGCTTATGCAGCGCCAAAAAGTCATCGCTTACGCTTCAAGACAATTGAAGGTGCATGAAAGAAACTATACCACTCACGACCTGGAGCTAGGCGCAGTGATATTCGCCCTGAAGATCTGGCGACACTATTTATATGGTACTCGATGTACAATCTTCACAGATCACAAAAGTCTACAACACATATTCGATCAGAAAGAACTAAACATGCGACAGCGACGATGGGTCGAGCTGCTGAATGACTATGACTATGAGATTAAGTACCATCCTGGAAAGGCAAATGTTGTAGCAGACACATCAAGCCGAAAGGAAAGGGTCAAGACCCTAAGGGTTCGAGCACTGGAAATGACGATTCGAACGAACCTCACTGCACGCATATGTGATGCGCAACAAGAAGCTCTTAAGATGGAAAATCGTAAAGCTGAATACCTCCGGGGTGCATTGAAATACATGGTGCCAAATGAAGAGGGAGCCTTATACTTCAAGAAGCGTATTTGGGTTCCACTCTATGGTGGCATACGAGAAGTCATCCTTGATGAATCCCACAAATCGAGATATTCGATCCATCCAGGATCGGACAAAATGTATCAAGACTTGAAAGAATATTACTGGTGGCCGAGACTTAAAAGCGATGTTGCTGTTTATGTTGGAAAATGCCTAACCTGTGCCAAGGTTAAGGCAGAATATCAGAAGCCGTCCGGCCTACTACGAAAACCAGAGATATCCATGTGGAAGTGGGAGCAAATCTCGATGGACTTCATAACGAAATTACTCAGGACCCCGAGAGGGCACGATATGATATGGGTAATAGTTGATCGATTAACGAAGTCTGCGCACTTCCTACCGATCCGAGAAAAAGACAGCACTGGAAAGCTTGCTGAGATATACTTAAGAGAAATTGTGGCACGACATGGAGTGCCAATCTCGATTATTTCAGACAGAGATGGAGACTTTGTCTCAAGAATCTGACAATCATTTCAGGAAGCCTTTGGATCTCAGTTAGATCTAAGCACGGCATTCCATCCACAAACAGACGGCCAGAGCGAACGGACTATACAAACGTTAGAAGATATGCTTCGCGAATGCGTTATGGATCTAGGCGGGAGCTGGGATACTCACCAACCCTTAGTTGAGTTTTCCTACAATAACAGTTATCATACGAGCACAAAATCCGCACCGTTCGAAGCTCTGTATGGCCGTAAGTGCCGATCGCCCTTATGTTGGGCAGATGCTGGAGATAAACGTATGGTTGGTCCTGAACTTGTGCAAGAGACAACCGACAAGATTGCGCAGATCCGAGAGCGCATTAAGGCGGCTCGAGATCGACAAAAGAGCTACGCTGATCTGAAGAGAAAAGCAGTAGAATTCGAGGTGAGAGACAAAGTGTTGTTAATGGTCTCACCTTGGAAGGGCGTAGTAAGATTTGGAAAACGCGGAAAGCTGAATCCACGATACATCGGACCATTCAGAATATTGGAAGGAATTGGTACCGTGGCATACAAGTTGGAATTACCGGAAGAACTTGATGGAGTACATGATACGTTTCATGTATCCAATCTCAAGAAGAGTCCAACACAAGAAAACGTGATCATCCCGGTGGATGAAGTGCATATTGATGACGCCCTCCGATTTACAGACAACCCGTTGAGGTTACAGACTGGAAAGTCAAAAAGACCAGGAGGAGCACTGTTAAACTTGTCAAAATACGTTGGAACTCTAAGCACGGACCCGAGTACACATGGGAACGTGAAGACCAGTTCAAAGAAAAGTATCCCCACCTATTCAAGAAGACTCCCGCGAGAGTTAGTTCAGCCTGAATTTCGGGACGAAATTCTTTTAACGGGGGGAGACTGTGACAACTGGCACAAACCGGTAATTTCCGTACACTTTAGTTATTATTTAATGACTGCAATTATGTGCTTAATTGTCAGCAATGGCTGAACACATACTAAACAAGTGAATTCATGCACGTTGTATACTATAAAATATTGCTTTATGCATAAACGAGAGCGTTGCGTCAGAAATACTAGTAAACTCACCGGTAAGACACTTCGTGTCAACAAAACTGCAGAAAGCAGTCAGACAATAAAATTGGAGCCTAGGTGTAGGTCCAACAACAAGAATACATTAAAACCCAAGAGTACATACGAGGGTTTAATATATATACTCTTCGGAAGCAAAAATAAGCACTAAAAAGCACCCGAAACGCACTTTAAGTGCAGAATTTTATATAATTCAGCTCTAAACAGCTTTTAACAATATGAATATTGTGCAGAAATTACGTTTTATAATCCAGAATACTTCCCCAAGTGTTGGGAATTGAAAGGGTACAAGAAAGATACTTAAGAGACACTAAAAAGTGTAATGTAGCACTGTTAACGAACCGGTATATAACCGAACAACCGGATATTACCCGGAACACCAAAATAATGCTGGAAGCATTGTTTTTATTTTTCTAAGCTAGTTGGGGTCCCTGAACACCTTAACACCCACAAAAAAAATCATCTAGTAACCAACACTTATAACTAGATACTTGGTTTTGAACTAAGTACTAACTAAGTGGTTAAAATTTTACCATTAGACCCCTCCCCCCTAGCTAACAAAATCGGCCCATATGTCATTAGTGGGATTTTATTTGATTTATTGTTAAGATATGTCTTGTACTCTCAAGACATAAGATCCATGGGTTAAACATATGTTGGGGGATATAAGAACTATACACTAGACAACTATCCATCATAATCTCCAACACAACACACACCTCCAACTCCCTTCTTCTTCTTCTTGGCTACGGCTCACCACCACCACCAACCATCCACCATTTTTGTTCATCATCCATCCATTCCAAGGTGATATTTAGATGTAAGAAGCAAAGTTAGGAAGTGTGGAAGCAACGGAACTTGAAGGACCTTCACCATTTGCTTTTATCCACCTCATTTGCACTCTTGAACTTCCCTAGCCTTGTGCTAGTAGTAAGTGCTTCTAAACATCATCTTGATCTTGTTTAAAGTGGTTAATAGTAGATGTAATGGTTAAAAATCAAACACACACAAGAACATGACATAAAGTCTTGATCATATGATGAATAAGTTGGATAAAGAGAAACTAGTTGTGTAAATCTTGTGAAACTTGTCTAGTTGTGATTATTTGATGTTGTTTGTTACTAAAAGTGGGATAGATCATCATCTAACCATACTAGGTTATGTTCAAGAACATGAACTAGTAGTATGTTAGTGTTAAAGTTATGGAAGATGATGAAACTTTCCATCCATGAAACATGAACTTGTGTAAATATAAATTTTCTTGTAAAATAAGACTCTAAACATGTAGATCTAAAGATCTACAAGTGGTTTTTCGAAAGAACCAAGCGAAGAATGCTAGTTTTGTTAAAACCCGGACCTTACATAAACTAAAAGCATTTTAGTAAATAAACAAGTGTGTAAACACTTGTGTCACAAGAAAAATTTAACAAGAAATATGTTTGGTAAATCATGACTAGAAGTTGTGAAACTTCAAGATCTTTGAAAATAAAGTTTTTAAGAAATTAAACTTATTTTTAAAGATAACAAGACTTACTAAATGTGCTAGTAAGTTACTACACATTTTTGTAAATATTCAAGTTCATGAAATGGAGAAATTAGTGATTATTGTTGATGATTATTGTTGATAATTGTTGTTGATGATTGTTGACGATTTAAAAGAAAATAAACACATGTTTTGAAAACATGGGAAACCTCCATTTTTAGGGGAAACTCTGTCAAAATTTTTATAAATTTTGACACTTAGGAAAAATATAAGTTTTTGAGAAACTTATTCCCTAAAAATGTATCTAAAAATATTACCAAGGTTTCCCTAATTTTTGGTGATAAGAAATGAGGATTTCTTCAAGAATAAAAATGAATATTAAGTATGTATATATTTTTTTAGAAAAATATATATTATTTGATCACCAACTGTTGTGCTAAGTGTATATAGTATGTGTTATACGTGCTAGTGTGTTAGAACTTAAAAATACACTAATTACTCATGAGGAGTATAAACATAAAAATACACATACAACACACAAGATACATAATTCGGGTGCAAAGTGCAAAACACGAGATACTTATATTAAATTTTGAGAAAATAATATAAGTAAGACACTTAGTTAAAAATATAAAATATTTTTAACACAACAAAACATATACAAAAGAGAGTGACTGTACTTGTGCGACACAAGTCTAGTGACTAACGTTAAGAAAACACGTATAGGTCACGACGTTAATTAAGCAAATCCGGTGAAGTTTACGACGCAAGGAACGCAAAGTTGTGAGTTCATGCTCCCCCTTTTCTTTTAACTGTTTTCAGTTTTATAACTTCGGGGGTGACATACATGTACAAATATTACTATGTTTATAAATGGTATGATAACAAGAAACACACTTGGTGAGGACGGGAACCAAGTATGATGTGATATGAGGAATGATACGAGAAATCGTGTCAAGAATAGGGTACCATAAGCACCATTAATCAACTATATACCTAGACCGCAGAACAAAAGGTTAGATCTAACGGGTGCCGGGCAGCCACACTCTCGGTGAGGGCGAGAATCGAGTAGTGCTTTTGTGTCTCAGAATATGCCAACTAGAAAAATGCCTAAGGTTTGGTGACTTCCTATGTCGTGTCACATGTTAATGGCTTTGCAACCCATTAACAATCCTAATACTTACAGGAATACTTTATTTACATAAAATTCATACCATACTAAAACTTGATTTATACTTGAAGTACGTGGGGTACTCGAGAAAACTTGAATTTATACTTGAGTACGTGGGGTACTCAAGAAAAACTTGAATTATACTTGAGTACGTGGGGTACTCAAGAAAAACTTGAATTATACTTGAGTATGTGGGGTACTCAAAAACTTGAATTATACATGAGTACGTGGAGTACACATGAAAACTTGATTTATATATGAAAACTTGATTTATACATGACACAAACTATGTTTTCATACAAAGTATACAAACGTGAAATCCAAAAACTGCATGAATTCACACCAACATTATGTTGGCGTTTTTCCAAAACTCACATGTATTTCAGGTAACTAGGATGGATGTGCACGTGGTCTTACTCATGCTCGTGGATGTCGCTTTGTTTATCATTAAATAAAGTGTAACTTTTAAGACAAGACGCTATCTCGTGTTGTAAACACTTGACTTATGTTTTTAGTAATGTAATGTTTGAAGTTACTTTTGAGCCTGTAGTATGTTTACTCTTTGTATGCAATGAGAACCTTTCATGATCACACCTCGTGCTTCCGCCGTAGAAAGGGGTGTGACACGAATAAGGTTACAAAGAGGTTTTGAACGAAAATGTAGAGTTTTCCGGCAAAAAAGAGTTTTCCAGCCAAAAACGTTTTTCCGGCAACCGGAGACCAACAACATTAGGGTTCTGTTAGTCAGGGTCCATTGGAGGCCAATATGCTAATAGTTGGGACTGCCAGTGGGTATTTTTTATGTTGGGACTGTTGGCGGCCAACGACGAATAGTTTGGTTTATTAAAATCCAATATTCCTAAATATGGGGCATTAGTTCTGTATGATAAAACGAACAAATAGCATGTAATATTCATACTAATTTGCGATGTTATGTACAAGAATTGCAACGCCAGAGTTCCGGTATGCCGACACGGCTCCGGTCAGTTGTAGAGACGAAATTGGCTGTGAAATTGTGTGAGAATGAGGTCACATCGGGTCTAGAGGCATATATTTATACTTGATTGAAGATATAACGAATCGAGAGAATGATGGGAATTTCAGAGTTAAAGTGGTAGCGGATAAACATAATTTACAATTTACACGTGACACAAACGAGTTGTTAGTTTTGATTATGATGGAGATAAACATTAACGAAAAAAACGAGTTAAACGGACAATTTTTACGGATCTGATATTGCCTGAATCCAGCGACTTTTCGGGAGAAGACCTACTGAAAGGCGGGCTTTCTTTTTGTTTGATTTGACAAGTTTGGTTATTTAACACATATAGTCCCTGCGGTTTCTAAGTTTTACAAGATGAATAAAAACTTTAAATATTAAAGGGCATTTTAGTCATTTTAGTAAGTCTTAACAAAAAAGTTAACAAGGTTTGTCCTTAGTACTCAGCATTGTGACAAAGTTTGGCCTTAGCACTCAACATTTTGACAAATTAGAGCGTTAATACCTGATTTTTCAATAAAAGCTATTAGTACCCGACATTGAAATTTGGTAGAAACCACAAGGACCAACGGTGTAACTTTTTTCTAAGAATATGAAAAAACTATAAAATATTATAAAAATCAAACTACTATTTATGAAAGTTTCCCTTGATGTAAAACTAGTAATATGACCCGCAAGCAATGTACCGCGGGCCCCTTACAAACATCGTATTGATTAGTCCAAGCATTATGTGATATGTTAACCATATGAAAATGTGCGTTTCAATGTATTCGATTTAACTTATCAATCAATCAATCAATCATGCCTAGTAAAATTGCGAAGCTATTGGTAGGGTATGGGGAGGGTGGAATGTAGGCACACCTTACCTCTACCCCTAGGAATAGAGAGGCTACTTCCAGTGAGACCCTCGGATCCAAAACACCTAAGAAAAAATAAATAGAACATGAGGGGTGTGTGTGTATGAAACTACCAATATAACATGAGTGGTGAAAGAGTACATGGTAAACAAAATAAATATAACATCATAAACAACCTACACACATAGATACAAAATGAGAAATGCATGTACGTTCCACCTAACATGTAAGCATATCTAGGACCATACACTACACCTAAAACACAATTGTACCCTCCCCTAGAAATCCTTAACCTTAATCATACGTCTCGACGAACTCCTGTCATGGACCACGTTCTCAGAGAGGTGAAATCTTTGCAAATCCTGCCTAATCCGCTCATCTTAAGTAATTTTGGGTCTGCCTCTATTCATCCTTCCCTCCACCTTGAGAGTTTCAACCATTCTAACTGGCTCTATTGTCTGCCTCCTTTTCACATGCCCAAACCATCTCAATCTTCCCTCCTTTATTTTATCTAATATACTAGCTACTTCTAACCTCTACCTAAAAACATCATTTCTTGTCCGGTCTAACCTTGTGTGCCCACACGTCCACCTTAGCATTCTCATCTCTACCACCTCCATATTGTGTGTTTATACTTCCTTAATGGCCTAACAGTCAGTTCCTTATAACATAGCAGGTCTAATTGCAACCCTGTGAATGCATTTATGTCTATCGCCTCCGTCAATTCAAACCGTAGCAAGAAACTGTCACACCCCGATATTTACAGCTCAGCCCGGTGGGGAGTATCGAGACGTAAGATTGGTATCGTCATAGTTAAACATACAAAGAATAGCACAGCGGAAGTCTTGGAATATAAAATATTATTACAAACCCAATTGTCTAAAAATACCGAAATCATAATTACATACGAGCTTGTAATATTAAATCCATGGGCAGATCATTATAAAATGTACAAAATGAAGTTTAGCAGACTTTAGGGCATCCTAAGGTTTTGCAAGATCCTTTATTGACACCAAGCAGCTCTCAGCTTATTTGCGGATAGTACCTGTCACTTAGTCTTTTGAAAATACGTCAGTTTACACTGGTAAATACAATTAACTGACTCATTTGAAAATGTTTATGAAAATTGGTTAAAGTGCACAAGGCACGAAAATTCTTTTATAACTTGGGACAATTATATTTATAATCTTGTATACAGATTTACATGTTTGTCGTACATTTACGGCCCGGTATAGAAGCTGAGACATGATTAACCGACACACCACTTATAAAACCCACAGAGGAGTTATCCCCAACTTGTGGGTAATTTGCATTTTTGGCATCTGTCAGGTATATGCCTACACCCCTTGCTTAAGTCGTGGCCATTTGCAATTAAATGAGCCGAGGATATCCAGGACACACTCGTATTAACCCCCAATGTTTATGTTATCAAACAAAACGGATTAAAACGGGTTATGTGGATTTATTAATCACAATCCGACTAAATGATCCCATACCCGACCAAGCGGTAATATTTTACCGTATCCCAAGCCCGTATAAGGGAAAATAAGTTAAAAGTATTTACCTGAGCTACTACTTGATTCACAACAAAATTTATATAACTCAGCCGTATCCAATCTAACTAAATGCAGATAGCTTTTACTGGGAGGCTCTAGTCTGGAATGATGGTAATATATAACCAATTTAGCATGCTAACGGGTCTTATTTAGGTCATAGACCTAGACCGGCTAACTTAAAGTATTAGAAATGGTACGATACGCTAGATTAAGTGATGACAGGAATAGAATGAAATTTAGACCCAACAAGTATGAAGGCTTGTATAATATTGGTAAACTAAATACATTCTGGATTTTGAAGTAAAAATGATAAGGTTTAACTTGTTTCGGTAAACTTACGTGAACTAGTTACGTAACTCTAACCGTACACGTATAAGCGATAACGAGTAACCGGATAAGTAATGAATAAGTTCCATATGTCAATATACCTTAAACAAGTTATAATATCAGTAGGATATCAACTTGTATGCCCGTTAAGGTTTTAAAATCAAATTATGCCTCATAAGGGCATTTTGGTCATTTTACGATGTATAAAAGGAACTTGTGTACTATTTGATGTTACGACCATACACATTCTATGAAAACACTTCATTCATGATATAATATCAGTAGGATATCAAACATAAGTGTGTTTTATAGTTTAAAACCAAACTATGCTTCGTGGGGGCATTTCGGTAATTTCACACATAGTTTTGAAGGCTAATTTGGGAATCTGAGTTCATACCGTATACCTACTGTAAAAATATTTCAAATGATTTATAAAATCAGTAGGTAACAAGTCTTGATTGGTAGTTATGGTTTAAAACCATACTACGCGCCGAAACGGCGTTAAAATCATTAAATGACGATATGTGCGGTATTTAAGGAAAACTGATGTTATGACCAGGTTTATATGACCCAATTATGTTAATTAATATAACATATTATTAGTAAAAAGGTTTTGTATGAAAGTTACGCTTTTAAACCATTTTAGGTGCAAAAATGGCATTATCGTCATTTAAGGACGTAATTCAAGAACGTATGCATAAAATCAGTTTGTAAACTGAATGAACATCCCACATTATCCTAATTATGATATTACATCAGTAGGCAATGAGTTGGGTATGAAAAATTATGCTTAAAACCGATCTACGCGCATAAAGGTTTTTTGGTCAATTTAAAGCATAATTTACAATATTATATGCAAACTCAGTTTATGATCAGATTTGTAACATCAATATATGTTAAGCATGTTAACATATCAGTACCTAAATCATTTGCAAGCTTATTGGTGTCTAAAACCTTATTTTTGCTAAAAGGGCATAACGGTCAAAGTATGGCAAATTAATGGAACATGTGCAAAAACTCAGATTTCTAGTATGATCGTGTAATATAACCTTATGGGGGTTATGTTACATTATAATATGATCATAACGGAACCTAAAATCAGTAGCAAACTAATCTGATTCGGTTCATAATCGAAAGTCAACAAAGAAGTCAAACTTCGCGACTTTCGGTTGCGAACCGACCCTAAAACTGGAATTGACGTGCTGAACATGTTTACATATGTTCTAATAATTAATACCAAGCTGTTTAAATGATAAAATTTATTTTAAAACACTTCTAAACTCATATCGCAATTATTTAAAAAAAAACTGCCCCGTTGACCTTTTTAAAACAATATTACGTTGACTCGTCAATTAACCAAGCAAACGTGATTCTTAGGAGGTGCCCTTTTGGGGGTTTAACATATACCTAATTACGATCACATAGCAATGTTCATTGTGAAAAATGGCTTGACCGTTTACAGTCTAACTAAAAGTCAAAGCGTTTATCGTAAACGCTTGACTTTTCGGCTTTAATAGCTAAATAAAATGAACTAGTCACGAAAGGACACTTACAAGTGGTCCTAGGGACTGAAAAGAACACAGAGTATGCTCCCAAATAGTTCAGGAACTTCCAGGTTTGAGAGGATAGAAAGAATGGAATGAGGTGCAAGTGAATTATGGTGATGAACACCCGTTTATATAGTTTTTGGAATTGATTGTGATCTTGCCATGTGTTTAGGGAATCAATAGGATGATAACATGTGTCTAACCAGGTCTTATAAATCAGTTAACACCCATAGATTTGATTAAATGGTTTTAAATGTTATGTGTGGAGAGCAAGTTTAAAAAAAACATCAACAAACAACAACATTAAGTCTGCTGCTGCTGCTGTTGTATTTGGGCCTGGCGGCCCGCATAGCAAACAGTCCCATGGGTCATGGCCCGCTACTCAGTCCGACCCAGTTATTCAGGTTTGGTAGTTGGCACTTATGGTGCCTGTTATCTTTTAAGTGCTTTAATGGTTTATTTAAGCGAAACTAAACAATAGTTTTAACAAAAAAAAAATACTCATGTTGCTGTTTGTTTTGTAATGGCACGCGAAGGGCAGGCCCTGTGGGCTTACGGCCCGCGAATCAGCTCAGTCCAGGCAACAAATATGCAGGTTGACAGTTTTGGTTCCTGTCTTCTTTGTTCAGCTTTTAAATCTTTAAAAAATGACATATATGGCACAAAACTTTCTAGTTTCATGTATATTTTCATTACAAGGTGTGAAAGTATTAGTGGCCATTCTTCGGCACACCCAGGAGTTTGACTGAGCATTACGGAGTTTCTGGTTCGTTCAAAAGATCACCCTAAAGTGTAGTTTCACGCGTTGACGCTTTTAACCCCTTAATTTGCGAACTCGCGCGCATCATCGTGAAACGGCATAAAAGTCTTACATGGCCAGTATTAAATACTACCAAGGGTATGACCGAACATCGCGGAGTTTCTAGTTCACTTAAATGGTCACTCAAAGGTGTAGTTTTAGACGTTGACGCTTTTGGTCCCTGTAACGCGCAAACTTGCGTGTATTATCGTTTAATAGCATCAAAGCCCTATGTAGCCCGTATTGGGCATTCCTGAGAGTATGATTGCACATCATGATGCTTCGGGTTCGTTAAAAGGTCATTCAGAGGTATAATTAAACATGTTGACGCTTTTAACCCCTTTAACTTGCAAACTTGCGCGTAACATCACTTATTGGCATAAAAGCCTTATATGGCCAATATTAGGCATTCCCGAGAGTATGATCAAACATCATGAAGCTCTCAGTTTGTTAAAAGGTCACTCAGAGGTAAGAATTAACATGTTGACGCTTTTAACCCTTCGACACGGAAACTTTCAAATAATTACGAAAAAAGGCTCCTCTCGACCAACAAGTGGCTCATTTGCGAATACGAATACCGTGTAATGTTATTCAGAGGCTTAGTTTAAGCATGTTGACACTTTCAGTCCTTTCTCATTCAAAGTTTTTGATTTTTCACAAAATTAGTCCCTAATAGTCAACGTTTGACTTCATTAGGGTTTAGTACACGTGTCAACACATCATTGGACGTGATTTTACGAGGTGTTACATCCTCACCCCCTTAAAAGAAATCTTGACCTCGAGATTTGCTCAAAAAGATGGAAATATTTTCTGACGTATAATGGGCTTAACCTCTACAACATATTAGGGGCCTCTACGGGCATCCCAGTTGACCTATACAATAGGTACATGCTTTCTTCCGGAGCGTCTT